>MU740889.1:2077-62806 GCA_026770625.1 Nicotiana glauca | reverse complement strand
GGGGGGGAACATCCATTTTTGGTCGGTTCCCTGCTGCAAAGCTGTTTCAGCGCTTGCGCATTTTATTTCCTTTTGGATTGCTCCTGCTTCTTGTATGGTTCCTTGATTTACACCTGTTTTATCTTTCAACAAAGAACAATTTGTTAGTTTGAAACGGTGGTTGGTTTTGTGGCCTTGATCATCTCAATTGCTTGATCCCGACCTAATTTCCGTAGAGAACCTTGCTACTTGCTTGTCTTGAGGGGGAATTTCTTTTCAAACTGTCAGGACTCAACTTTAGGACTTCATGATGACTCGCACGTGTGGGCTCTGGTCTTTTCACTTTATTCTGGTCTTAGGGCCTATGCCTTTGACTTTCTTTCCTTTCCAATGTATTTGCTTTGAAAGCATCAACCACCATGGTCAGTCGGGATTGGACTAACGTACCCGCTGGGGGCGGGTATTTTCTTTGGCTTTTCCCAAGTGGAGCCCTATAAAACCAGTCCTGCCACATTTCTTTGTAATAGCCCCAGAATCAGAGTTAAACCGAAAGGGATTCAAAGAAGAAGTATACAAAAGGCAATTATATGAGTTTAAAGAGAAGCGTCCCTTTCGAGGAAAGAGAAGGACTTATCTGGGGTGCATGCTGGCTTCAAATGAACATGACATGCTTCTTGGACTGGACGCCCAACCCACACAAACTTTTCAGCTTCTTGTGAACCCATTAATCCGCATTTCAAAACCAGGGAACCTTGCCAGGACTCTTTTAGCGATGAGATGTCTTCTTTCGACCATCATCGCCCTTTGCGGGTTTTCGCTAATCGACCTCTCTCATTTCTCTTCTCACCGTCGCCGGATAGTGCTCTTTACGAGTTTTCACTAAGCGGACTCTCTCATTTTCAATTTCTCTACTCACCGTCGCCTTCCCGAAGGTTTTCCCCAATAAGACTCTCACATTTTATTTCTCTCAATTTGAATTGCGTCAGATTCCAACAATGATGTTTTTCACTTCCATGCCTTTGTCAATTGATCGGAAGGACTTGAACAAGGTCTTTGGGTAAAAAAGATTTGGGCGGAACTACAACTTTGGAACCATTTTAGCGGGCTTATGACCGAACCATTATATTATCTGCCGCAGTTTCAAATTTTGGAAAAATTGGGATTTTTGTTTTGGTGTGACTGAACCTCAGTGAGAGGCTGCTTACGTATCCTTTCGGAATCAAGTCAAACGTAGTTCAGGAACCCCTTTTTTTTCAATCTGTACCTCTTTTCTTTTATCTCTGCTTCTCTTTAATCACTCTTAATTTTTCATCTTGTTTTTGCCGCTCTTTTATTTTTTGCACTCTCTTTTTCTCTTTTTCTTGTCACTCTTTTTTTCTTGTTGCTCCCTTTTTTTCCTTTTTTTCTCTTTTCCTTTTGTTTTTCAATTTTTCTCTCTTTTTCTTTTTCAGTTTATTTTTCACTCTATTTAAAGGCTATGATCGAATCCGATGGGGATTGCCTATGTATCATGACCCCGCATGAACCAGATCTTGTGTAGTTCAGGAAGATTGAGAATAGAGTAAATAAGCTAACTCTTTTTTTCTTTTTTTTTGGAAGTTTTGAAAGAAATGTTTTAAAAGAAGAAAGGAAATACTCTTTGAATTTTTTTTTTTTTTGATTTTGAATTTTCTTTTATTTTTTGAAAGAAAGACTTCTAAGAATTCCTTTTCTTTTGATTGGAACTTTGGGAATTTTAAAAGTAAAAAGGAAATTGTTTTCTCTTTTTCTAAGGAAGAAAGAAAATATTTTTTGGATTTTGGATGTTGCCTCTTTCGAAAAAAGAGTCCCTCTTTCGAAAATTAAGAGGCAACATCCAAAATCCAAAAAATATTTTCTTTCTTCCTTAGAAAAAGAGAAAACAATTTCCTTTTTACTTTTGAAATTCCCAAAGTTCCAATCAAAAGAAAAGAAATTCTTAGAAGTCTTTCTTTCAAAAAATAAAAGAAAATTCAAAATCAAAAAAAAAATCAAAGAGTATTTCCTTTCTTCTTTTAAAGCATTTCTTTCAAAACTTCCAAAAAAAAAAAAATTAGCTTATTTACTCTATTCTCAATCTTCCTGAACTACGCAAGATCTGATTCATGCGGGGTCATGATACGTAGGTAATCCCCATCGGATTCGATCATAGCCATAATTAAATAGTGTGAAAAATAAACTGAAAAAGAAAAAGAGAGAAAAATTGAAAAAGAAAAGAAAAAGAGAAAAAAAAGGAAAAAAAAGGGAGCAACAAGAAAAAAAGAGTGACAAGCAAAAGAGAAAAAGAGAGTGCAAAAAATAAAAGAGCGGCAAAAACAAGATGAAAAATCAAGAGTGATTAAAGAGAGGCAGAGATAAAAGAAAAGAGGTACAGATTGAAAAAAAAAGAGTTTTCCATTTTTGCTCCTGATTGTTGTCACTAGGGATTAAACCATAGGGTAGGGAGTCTGTTCTTTGTGTGTTTTGGAGAAAATCCAAGAAGAAGGAAAGAGCTGCAGTGTTGCGCCGTTTTGTATCGAACGGAGGGGGGATGGGATGTAGGATCTGATAATCTATCCCTAGGTTATTAGAAAAAAGGGTCTTAAGTAGAGGGGATTTGGGCTGGGTCATTTTAGCTTTTGGGGTTGGGTTGGAAAAGTTGAGTGGGTCTTTAATTAGAATGACCCAATTTCACAAGACAAAACATTTTCAAAAATTATTTTCTTTTATTTTCTAATTTTTCCTTTTCTTTTGATTAAAATCCTACAACTTAAAAATCCTAAATTATACAAAGTGTGGAATTAAACTAATTAGCTAATTATAAACATTATAAAAGCTACTTAATCCTAAATTAAAAGAGAAAGAATGAATAAAAGGAGAAAGTGTAAAAATGAAGTATTTTTTGTGATTTTCAAATTTTTATTATAAAATAAGTAATTACTAGCTAATTCTAAAAATGTAAAAGAAATTCTAAATGTAATGCATGATATTTTTTGTATTTTAAATAAAACTTAAACATGGAAGAAAAATGCAAACAATTAATAAAAATCTATAAAAATTCCTAAAAATGGTAAATAACTAAGGAAAAATCTATTTTCTTGAATTTTGTAGGAGTATTTGATATAGGGCAAAAATCACGTGCTTACATGGTTTAAAGTAGAAAGAATTAATGTTGTCCTTCTAACTTTTGATAGAAATTTATTTTCCAATCTGCTATTTTATTTTTGAAATTGTCAAGTAGGAAACGCGTTGCTTTTCTGTAACAGCTTTCATTAATGCAATTAAGATTTCTTTCATTATCAACTCTCATTTGTGTTCTCTCAATTACTCTTGATGTTGGTTTTCTCATACGGTACTAACAATCTAGTCTAGCCTACGGAGGGGACCTCAGTTGGCGGACAATAACTGCACTGGCCTCAGTTGCTTAGCCTTATGTCGCCCTTCCAAGGAATCTCAGAAAGGCATCACGTAACAGTTGGTCACTTTTTGATGGTTTCTTTTTAAAGATAGGGAACCCTAAATATCTACCAAATATTTTTCCGTCATTCATATGAAAGAGTTATCGTACGGATGATCTTGTATTGGTTGTGCAATTTTTTAAGAATTTTTTTTTTATTTCTCAAAGTTGATAGTTTGGCCAGAGTGATGTGTAAAGTGAGTAATAGTATTAGAAATTGATTTACAAGTGTTGGGTGTAATTTTTGCTGTTAGAATAATATCGTCAGCAAAAAATAAGTGAGATAGTTGAGGTCCCGTTTTAGCAAGAGAGAGTGGTACCCAAGTATGTGTAACGACCCGATCGGCCGTTTCAGGTATTACCGCTCTATTTTCCTCATTTCTGCTTCTTATTGTCTTGTTCAGATGTATTATGAGTTATCAGGTTAGTTGGTTTGGGTTCTGAGAGGTTTTGATAAGGTTTGAGACACTTAGTCTCTTTTGAGTGAGCTTAAATTGAAAAAGTCAATCGGAAGTTGACTTATGTGAAAAAGGGATCAGATGTGAATTTCGATGGTTCAAATAGCATCGGAAGGTGATTTGGGACTTAGGAGTGTGATCGGAATGTGTTTTGGTGGTCCGAAGTAGATTTAGCCTTGAATTGGCAAAAATGGAATTTTGGCGTTTTCCGATTGATAGGTGAGATTTTGATATATGGGTCGGAATGAAATTCCGGAAGTTGGATTAGGTCCATTGTTTCATTTGTGATGTGTGTGCAAAATTTTAGGTCATTCGGACGAGGGTTGATAGACTTTTTGATTGAAAGCGGAATTTGGGTGTTTTTTAAATTCTTAGGCTTGAATCCGAAGTGATTTTGGTGTTTTGATGTTGTTTTTAGCGTTTCGAAGATTGGAATAAGTTTTAATGAGGTTATGGGATATGTTGGCACGTTTGGTTAAGGTCCCGAGAGCCTTGGGTGAGTTCCAGGTGGTTGAACAAATCATTTTATGTTAGGAATAATTGTGGAAAAACTACTATTGGTGTTGCAGGTTTTTGACCATCGTGTTCGCGAAGGTTATCCCGTGTTTGCGAAGGGTTAAGATGTGAGGCAGTGGAGTTTTCCTTCAAGTTCGCGAAGGGTTGAGGTCAGTGGTCAACGCATTTGCAAGGGTCTTGCCGCGTTCGCTTAGAGGAAAGTGAGTAGATGTGGTCCTGGAGGATTTGTTCTTCGCGTTCGCGAGCTGGTAGTCGCGCTCACGATGAGTTGAGAAGCTAAGGCTTCATGTTCGCATGCATTTGGTTGCATTCGTGATGAAGGAAAAAGTGGTCAACATAATTTTGTGTTTCGTGAACGTGAGGCGTTGACCGCGTTCGCGAAGAAGGGATTTTAAGAACTGGGCATAATGTTTAAAAGACCATTTCCGCGATTTTGGATCTAAGTTTCACCATTGTTGAGCAGTTTTGGAGCTTTTTGAGGAGAATTGAAGAGGAAATCAAGGGGAAACACTTGGAGGTAAGATTCATGGACTTAATACTCGATCCAAATATGATTTCTGCCTAATTAAATATGGAATTTATGGAATCTGAAGCCTAAATATTTGAAGTTAGGGCATGGAAATTAGAGACCTAAATCTAGAGCTTTGAGGGGTCATTTGTGGTCGGATTTGATATTATTGATATGTATGAACTCGTGAGAGTGTGAGGATTCTAGATTTGTGTTTTTTTTTAGAATCCAAGACATGGGCACGGGGGTCGGGTGTGGTCAATTTCGGGATTTATGTTGTAATGTGATTATTTTCGCATAGGCTTCATTGCCTTAGCATATTTTGACGTCATGATTCTGATTTTGGATAGATTCGACGCGCGTTGAGGCCGAGTTGAGAAGCAAAGGCATTGCGCACTAGATTTGGACCGGATAAAGGTATGTAATGATTGTAAATGCAGTCCTAAGGGTATGAAACCCCGGATTTCACATCGTTGTGCTACTTTGAGGTGACGCACATGCTAGATGACGAGCATGGGGTCGTGCACCATTGGATATTGTGAATTAGTTTATCACGTATGACTATTTAACAGCGTAAAAACTATTAGCTATCATCATGTTTTGGGCTGAATGGCATATTTTGGCCTCGTTCCAACTGTTTTGGACCCATAGGGGATTTTATTTACTACTATTCCTCACTGTTTTGACTTCGTATTTGTACTCAATCATGCTATATTCTACTATTTTCACAACTCAGCCATCTTTACTTGTTTTTGATATTTTGGGTTGAGCATCATGTTTTACTGTTGCCCAACTGTCTTGTTAGATTCTAACTGAGTAAGGCCGAGGGCTTGTGCTGTAAAGATACTATGGGATCGGGTGCATGCCGAAGTAGTATTATACTGATTCATGATTATGTGGTCGAGGGCCAGATTTGTTATGCCACGAGGTGGCTTGATATGAGGCCAAGAGACTGTTTGATTATGCCAGGAGATGGCGTGCTATTACGCTTGGGACATAAAGAGCCCCTCCCAGAGTCTGTACGCGGGTACCCGGTGTGAGATGTGATATTGCCCGAGGAGCTGTTTTTGTTTCATGTTCTTGCCCGATGGGCTGATACGAGTGATTGTGAAATAACCCGAGGGGTTGTATCTGTTGGTATTTATTTATGTTTCATTCCTTATCTCCCAGTTTACATCACACGTTTCAATTCTAAAAGATGTATTAAAGAGGTTTTCATTGAACGAAGGTGTTTTTACGTGATTTTACTGTTGTAATGCGTTATTCTAGCTTTATGTTTTTTTGTTGTAGCATTATGCTCTATTTTACGTTTTTTCTTATCGCTTAGTTGCCTTTACTTTTATTACTTACTGAGTTGGCATACTCACATTACTCCCTGCACCCTGTGTGCAGATCCAGGAGTCTCAACTCACACTAGCGAGGGCTGATTACTTCCACAGTAGGCTTGTTCGGAGTTGACTAGGTAGCTGCCCGGTGTTCGCAGCCCAGCGCTTCTCCTTCCTATCTTTCTTTCCCTTTGTTCTAGCTTTGTATTAAACTATGTAGTCTTTTTCATACTCTTAAACAGATTTTTAGATGCTCATAACTAGTGAAACCCTGATGTCGGGCTGTATTTGTTTCTGCACTGTTCTAGTCTACTCTTTATTTTTAGATTTATAGTTTCTTAATCACTTTAAATTATTTAATCTAACTGTTTAGTTGGTTTGGGGGTTTGTGTCAGTTGTCTTTGTTTCACGAGAGGCGCCATCATGACCAGGTCCAATTTAGGGTCGTGACAAGTTGGTATCAGAGCCTAGGTTACATATGTCTCACGAGTCATGAGCAGGTTTAGTAGAGTCTCGTGGATCGGTACGGAGGCATCTATATTTATCCTCGGGAGGCTGTAGAACCTTTAGGAAAACATCATATTCTTGAAATTCTTGTCGTGCGAATCTATTGATTCGAGTACTAAACTTCTATTATTCTATTCTCTCATAGATGGTGAGGAAACATGCTACCGGTCAGGATTGATGATCACCAGTAGCACTAGCTGGGGCCACTAGAGGCCGATGACGCGGTAGAGGCCATGGTAGGGGCAGGGGTGTAGCCCACAGAGCAGCTAGGGGAGCACCTGTAAATCTACTAGCCGCCCCAGTTCATGATCAGGTCCTAGTTGTCGACGCTCTAGCAGTACCAGCTCAAGAACCAGTTGTGCCCATTTTGATTCCAAGTCTTTAGGAGGCCCTGGCCAGATTCTACTGGTATGCACTGGCCTAGGTCAGGCGGTCTCAGTTACTATAGCCACAGCTACTTCTCAGGCCGGGGGAGGCACTTAGACTCCCGCAGCTCGCACACCTGAGCAAGTCGTGCAGGGACCTCAGACATCAGGGGCACCTCCGGCGCAGCCGATTGCAGCTGTTCAAGACTCTGTAGCTCCTGCCATGCAGGAGGACGAGCAGCGTAGATTGGAGAGGTTTGGTAGACTTCAACCTCTGACTTTCAGTGGTACAGAGGGCGAGGATGCCCAAGGTTTCTTGGATAAATGTCAAACGATTCTTCGTACAACGGGGATTCTGGAGACCAGCGGGGTCGCATTTATTACTTTTTAGTTTTCTAGAGCCACCTTCACTTGGTGGGAGGCTTATGAGAGGCGCATGCCTATTAGTGGAGCACCCCTTACCTGGCAGCAGTTCTCCGTTCTCTTTTTCGAGAAGTATGTGCCATAGTCCCGTAGAGAGGAGCTGCGAAGGCAGTTCGAGCAGTTGTATCAGGAAGATATGATTGTGACACTGTATAATATGAGGTTCTCGGAGTTATCTCATCATGCTATTTGGTTGGTTCCTATGGAGAGAGATAGGATTTGGAGGTTCGTTGATGTCTCACGTATCAACTTCGAATTCTCATGACTAGGGAGTGGGTTTCTGGTGCTACTTTTGAGTAGGTTGTTGACATTGCTCATGAGATTAAGTCTGTTCGTCGCAAAGAGCGAGATAACATGGAGGCTAAGAGGCCTCAGGGATCTGGTAGTTATGGTGGAGCTCCTTCGAGAGGTCAGTTTCAACATGGTAGAGGCCGTCCATTCAAACATGCTCAGTCAGCTTGCCTAGGTTATCGTGGGTCATCATCGGGTCATGGTTCTCACAATTTTCATCAGGGACATTAATCACTCAGTGCCCTTCCAGCCCAGAGTTCGTCCCCTGCTCCATCAGTTCAGGGCTCTTCTATGCCAGGTGCATCTGATAGTCATTCTGGTGCTAGGGTTCCCTTCAGTCCTTGCCTCCAGCACTAGGGAGTTGTTATGAGTATGGAGAGTTGGGTCACATGTGGAGGTAGTGTCCTCATTGACTTGGGGATTCATCTCAATAGAGGAGTCAGCTATTGACTTCAGCACCAGATACTTCACCACTACCACCCACCCAACTAGGAGTGGAGGTCAGTTAGCTAGGGGCCGCCCTAGAGGGAGAGGTCGATCAGGTGGTGGTCATGCCCGTTTCTATACACTCCCAATCAGCTCGATGTTATTGCTTCAGATGTTGTGATCACAGGTATTGTCTCAGTCTGCCACAGAGATGCCTCTGTGTTATTTGATCCTGGTTCCACTTTTTCATATATGTCATCATATTTTGCTCATTATTGGATATGCCCCGTGAGCCTCTTGTTTCATCTGTTCATGTATCTACTCTGATGGGCAAAATTATTATTGTGGACCGTGTGTACCAATTGTGTGTGGTGATTATTGGGGGTCTGAAGACCTGAGTGGATTTGTTATTACTATGTATAGTGGACTTTGATGTGATATTGGGCATGGATTCATTATCTCTATGCCATGCTATTTTTGACTAATTATTTTCCCAGTAGGGTAATTTCATTCTTGAAGGCCCAGTGTATGGTTGGGAATGGTTGTCTTTAATACTTAGCCTTCATAAGGGATGTCAGTGCAGAGGCTCCCAACATTGATTCTTTTTCAATTGTGAGGGATTTTCTCAATGTGTTTCCTGTAGACCTGTCGTGCATGCCCCCGAATAGGGATATTGATATTGGTATTGATCTGGTGCTGGGCGATCAGCCCATTTCTATTCCATCGTATTGTATGGAACCAGTGGAGTTGAATGAGTTGAAGGAGCAGCTTCAGGAACTCTTTGCTAAGGGGTTCATTCGGCCTAGTATGTCGTTGTGGGGTGCGCCTATCCTATTTTTGAAGAAGAAGGATGGCACTATGAGGATGTGTATTGATTACAGGCAGTTGACCAAGGTTACAATTAAGAACAAGTATCCTTTTTCCTTGCGTTGATGATTTATTTGACCGGTTTCAGGGAGCGAGGGTGTTCTCCAAGATTGATCTTCATTCCAGGTATCACCAGCTGAATATCAGGGACTCGGATATTCTTAATACTACTTTTAGGACCCGATATGGTCACTATGATTTCCTTGTGACGTCGCTTGGGCAGACCAATGCCCTAGCATCATTCATGCATTTGATGAAAAACATGTTTCAGCCTTATCCTGACTCATTTGTCATAGTTTTCATTGATGATATTCTGGTATACTCGCATAGTAAGGAGCAGCATGCGGAGCATTTGAGAGTTGTGTTGCAGAGATTGAGGGAGGAAAAGCTTTATGCAAAGCTCTCTAAGTGTGAGTTTTTGCCCAGTTCAGTGGCTTTCTTGGGGCACGTGGTATCCAGTGAGGGTATTAAGGTAGATCCAAAGAAGATAGAGGCAGTTCAGATTTGGCCCAGGCCGTCCTCAGCCATAGAGATTCGCAGCTTACTTGGGTTGGCGGTATACTACTACCAGTTTGTTAAGGGATTTTCATCTATCGCATCACCCTTGACCAAGATTACTCAAAAGGGTGCTCCATTCAGGCCGTCAGATGAGTGTGAGGAGAGCTTTTAGAAGCTCAAGACTTCCTTGACCACAGCTCCATTATTGGTTTTACCATCAGCTTCAAGTTCATATACCGCGTATTATGATGCTTCGAGAGTTGGTGTTGGGTGTGTGATGATGCTAGAGGGTAGAGTTATTGCGTATGCTTCTCGTCAGTTGAAGAACCATGAGAAGAAATACCTTATTCAAGATTTGGAGTTAGCTTCCATTGTTCATGCATTGAAGATTTTGAGGCATTATTTGTATCATGTGTCTTGTGATACTGATCATCGTATCCTCCAACACTTATTAAAGCAAAAGGATCGCAATTGAGGTAGCACAGATGGCTGGAGCTGCTAAAGGACTATGACATTACTATTTTGTACCATCCGAGGAAGGCCAATGTGGTGGCTGATGCTTTGAGTAGGAAGGCGATGAGTATGGGGAGTTTGGCATATATTCCAGTTGGGGATAGACCTCTTGCAGTTGATGTTTAGGCCTTGGCTAATCGGTTTGTGAGGTTAAATATTTTAGAGCCCAGTCGGGTATTGGCTTGTGTGATTTCTCAGTCTTCCTTATTTAATCGCATCAAAAAGTACCAGTATGATGACCCTCATTTGATTGTCCTTAAGGACAGGGTTCAACACGATGATGCCAGAGATGTGACTATTGGTGATGAGGGGGTATTGAGGATGCAGGGCCGGATATGTGTGCCCAATATAGATGGACTTCAGGAGTTGATCTTAGAGAAGGCTCATAGCTTACGGTATTCTATTCATCCGGTTGTCGTGAAGATATATCAGGATCTGAGACAACACTATTGGTAGAGAAGAATGAAGAAGGGCATTGTGGGGTTTGTAGCTTGGTGTCTCAATTGTCAGCAGGTGAAATATGAACATCAGAGACTGGGTGGCTTACTTCGGTAGATGGATATTCCAGAGTGGAAGTGGGAGCAGATCACCATGGACTTTGTAGTCAGGCTCCCACGAGTTTGATGCTATTTGGGTGATTGTAGATCAGCTCACAAAGTCCGCGCACTTTATTCCTATGTGTACTCCCTGTTTTTTAGAGCGGTTGGCAGAGATCTATATTCAGTAGATTGTTCATTTGCATGGTGTCCTAGTTTCCATTATTTCAGATAGGGGCACTCAGTTTACTTTATGGAGTTGGAGGTATGTGCAGCGAGATTTGGGTACTCAGGTTGAGTTGAGCATAACTTTTCACCCTCAAACGGACAGGCAGTCCGAGCGCACTATTCAGATTTTGGAGGACATATTGCGCGCTTGTGTCATTGATCTTGTAGGGTCGTGGGATCAGTTTCTACCACTCGCAGAGTTTGCTTATAACAATAGTTATCTGTCGAGTATTCAGATGGATCCATATGAGGCTTTGTATGGGAGGCGGTGTAGATCTCCGGTCAGTTGGTTTGAGTTAGGTGAGGCTAGGATATTGGGTACAGACTTGGTGCAGGATGCTTTAGACAAGGTGAAGGTGATTTAGGAGAGGCTTCATACTGCGCGGTCGAGAGAAAAGAGTTTGCTGACAGGAAGGTTCGGGATGTGTCCTACATGGTTGAGGAGAAGGTTCTGTTGAAGGTTTCACCCATGAAGGGTGTTATGAGATTTTGGAATAAAGGTAAATTTAGTCCTCGGTTCATTGGGCCTTTTGAGGTGCTTCGGAGGATTGGGATGTGGTTATGAGCTTGCTTTGCCACCCAGCTTGCCGAGTGTGCATCCAATATTTCATGTTTCTATGCTCTGAAAGTATATTGGTGATCTATATCATGTGTTGGATTTCAGTACGGTTCAGTCAGATGATGATTTAACTTAAGATGTAGAGCCAGTAGCCATTTTGGAGTGTCATGTTCGAAAGTTGAGGTCAAAGGATATAGCTTCAGTGAAAGTGCAGTGGAGAGGTCGGCCCGTGGAGGAGGCTACCTGGGAGAACGGGCGGGAAACGTGGAGTAGATATCCTTACCTATTTGAGGCTTCAGGTATGTTTCTTTACTGATTCGAGGATGAACGTTTGTTTAAGAGGGGGAGAATGTAATGACCCGACCGATCGTTTTAGGAATTACCGCTTCGTTTCCCCCAGTTCTGCTTATTATTGTCTTTTTCAGCTCTATTATGAGTTATTGGGTTCAGAGAGGTTTTGATAAGGTTTGAAACACTTAGTCTCTTTTGAGTGAGCTAAAGTTGGAAAAGTCAACCGGATGTTGACTTATGTGAAAAAGGGGTCAGATGTGTATTCCGATGGTTTGGATAGCTTCGAGCGGTTATTTGAGACTTAGGAGCGTGATTGAAATGTGTTTTGGAGGTCCCAAGTAGATTTAGGCTTGAATTGGCAAAAATGGAATTTTGGCGTTTTCCGGTTGATAGGTGAGAACTTGATATAGAGGTTGGAATGGAATTTCGGAAATTGGAGTATTTCCATTATGTCATTTGTGACATGTATTCAAAATTTCAGGTCATTTGAACTAGGTTTCATAGACTTTTTGATCGAAAGCGGAATTTGGAAGTTTTTGGAATTCTTAGGCTTGAATCCGATCTGATTTTGGTGTTTTAATTTTGTTTTGAGCGTTCCAAAGGTTGGAACAAGTTTTAATGATGTTATGGGATATGTTGGCATGTTTTTTTGAAGTCCCGAGGGCCTCGGGTGAGTTTTGGGTGGTTGATCGGATCATTTCATGTTGGAAATAATTGCAAAAAAATTATTGTTGGTGTTGTAGGTTTTTGACCTTCGCGTTCGCGATGGATGTCCCGTGTTTGCAAAGGATTAGGATGTGAGGCATTGGAGTTGGCCTTCGCATTCGCTAAGGAGGTCTCGCGTTCACGAAGGGTTGAGGTCAGTGGTTAATGCGTTCGCGAGGGTCTTGCCACGTTCGCGTAGAGGAAAGTGAGCAGATGGTTTCCCGGAGGATTTGTTCTTCGCGCTGACAATGACTTGAGAAGCTAAGGCTTCGCACTCACGTGCATGGGGTCCGTTCGCGATGAAGGAAAAAGTGGTCAACATAAGTTTGTGCTTCGCGAAAGTGAGGCATTGACCACATTCACGAAGAAGGGATTTTATGAGCTGGACAAATTGTTTAAAAGACCATTTCCGCAATTTTGGGTCTAAGTTTCACCATTGTTGAGCGATTTTGTAGCTTTTAGAGCAGAATTGAGCAAGGGGAAACATTTAGAGGTAAGATTCATGGACTTAATACTCTATACAAATGTGATTTCTACCTAATTAAATATGGAATTTGTGGAATCTAAAGACTAAAAATTGGAAGTTAGGGCTTGGAATTTATAGACCTAAATCTAGGGATTTGAGGATCATTTGTTGTCGTATTTGGTATTCTAGATATGTATGAACTCGTGAGAGTGTGAGGATTCTAGTTTTGTAGTTTTTGTCAGAATCCATGACGTGAGCCCAGGGGTCGGCTTTGGTGAATTTTGGGATTTGTGCTGTAATTTAATTATTTTTGCATGGGCTTCGTTCCTTTAACATATTTTGACTTCATGATGCTGATTTTGCGTAGATTCGACGCGAGTTGAGGCCGATTCGAGAGGCAAAGGCATCGCGGGCTAAAGTTTGAACCGGACAGAGGTAAGAAATAATTATAAATTTTGTCCTAAGGGTATGAAACCCCGGATTTTACATCGTTGTGCTACTTTGATATAGTGCACACGCTAGATGACGAGCATGTGGTCATGCACCATTGGGGATTGTGACTTAGTCCGTCCTGTATGACTGTTTAACCGCATATTTGATTGACATTTTTTTGCTATCATCATGTTTTGGGCTGAATGCCATATTTTGGCCTCGTGCCAACTATTTTGGACCCTTAGGGGATTTGTTTAACTACTACTCCTTACTGTTTTGACTTCGTATTTGTACTCGGTCATGCTATATTCTACTGTTTTCACAACTTAGCCATCTTTACATATTTTTGATATTTTGGGCTGAACATCATGTTTTACTGTTGCCCGAGTGGCTTGTGAGATTCTTACTGAGTAAGGCTGAGGACCTGTGTTATGAGGATACTATGGGACCAGGCTGCACACCACAACAGTATTATACTGATTCATGATTATGAGACCGAGGGTCTGATTTGTTACACCACGAGATGACTTGATATGAGGCCAAGATCCTGTTTGATTATGCCACGAGATGACTTATTATTGCGATTGGGCTGTAAGGAGCCCCTCCTGGAGTCTGTACACCCCCAGGGAGCGCGAGTACCCTGTGTGATATGTGATATGGCCTGAGGGGCTGATACGAGTGATTGTGAAATAGCCCGAGGGGCTGGTTCTATTAGTATTTATTTATGTTTCATTCCTTATCTCCTTGTTTTCATCACTCGTTTGAATTCTAAAAGACGTTTTAAAAAGGTTTTCACTGAACCAAGGTATTTTTTACAAGCTTTTACTGTTGTAATGTATTATTCTGGTTTGATACTATTTTGTTGCAGCATTATGCTATGTTTTATGTCTTTTCTTATCGCTCAGCTGCCTTTACTTTTATTAATTACTAAGTTGGCGTACTTATATTACTCCTTGCACCCTGTGTGCAGATCCAGGAGTCTCGAGTCACGCTAGTGAGGGCTGATTGCTTCCACAACAGGCTTGTTCGGAGTTGACTAGATAGTTTCCCGGCATTCGTAGCCCAATGCTTCTCCTTCCTATATTTATTTCCCTTTGTTTTAGCTTTGTATTAAACTATGTAGTGTTTTCATACTCTTAGACATATTTTTAGATTCTTATAACTTGTGACACCCCGATGTCGGGTTGTGTTTATTTTTGCACTGTTCTATTCTACTCTATATTTTTGGGATTTATATTTTATTAATGACTTTAAATGATTTAATTTAACTGTTTAGTTGGTTTGAGGGTTTGTGTCGACTGGCCTTATTTCACGAGAGGCGCCATCACCATCGCATCCGGTTTAGGGTCGTGACACTATGGTAATCGACTGCTATATTTATTGTGCGTAAAAGCATTTCAAGGCAGAGGATAAATATATAAGGTAATAAAGGGTCACCATGTCTTATGCCTCTCGTGGGTGTGAAATATTCAGTAGGGTTTCCATTAATAAGAATTGAAGTAGATGTAGTTGTTATGCAAGCCACAACTAATTTAGTAAATGTTTGGGAAAAATTTAGGGTGACCAAAGTATTAGGTATGAACGACCATTCTAATATGTCGAAGGCCTTTACAAGGTCCAATTTGAGAAGCATAATTAAATTTTTACCCTTCATTTTTTGGAATCATGTAATGATTTCCTGGACAATAAGGGCATTATCTCTCTTCTATTTTTTTGAAAACTAGATTGAGTTGGATTAATAATATGTTCCAGAATAGGTTTTAGTCTATTTATGATTATTTTTGTGATAATCTATTAAATAGTATTACAAAGGCTGATGGGTCGATATTGAGATATGGAAGAAGCATGCTTATTTTTATGAATTAGGCAAATGAGAGTAGTATTAATAGTAGGGTTGATTTGATGGTCAAGAAAAACTTTGTGACAAAAATATTTGATGGAGTTTCCTATAGTGTCCCAATATTTTTTGATCGAAGTAAGGGTGTAGACCGTTTGGTCCGGGAGCTTTTAAAGGTTTAATGAAATAAATTTCACTGATAATTTCATAACCTTGTAATGGTTTAGTTAAGCAAAATGCACATCCTGAGTTAATACATTAGAGGGTTATATTGAATTTTTTGTAGTAGAAGTAGTTTCTTGTGTTATGAAAATAGTGGTAATAATTTGTAATATTATTCTTAATGATATTTGGGTCAGTTATCCAATTTCACCCTTGATCTTGTAACACAATGACAGGATTATGTCTTCGACAATTTAGAGTTGTGAGATGGAAAAAATTGGTGTTTGCATCGCCATCATTTAACCAATTAATACGGGACTTTAATTTCAAAAAGTCCTTCTCAAGCTTGAGTAGATGATTGAATTCAGTCCTTAATTGATATTCCAATTTGTGCAAGAAAGTGCTACTAGGATAGTTTATAGATGATTGGAGACCACCTAATCGAACCAAGATTTTTCTCTTACATTTAAGAATATTACCAAATGTCGATTTATTCCATTCTTGGACTATTTCTTTGAACTTATCAATTACTGGTAACAATTGTAAATTTTCATGCCAGACATGCTTAACTATAGATGGGAAAGTAGGGTGTGTAGTCCACATTTTTTCAAATCTAAAAAAATTTGAGGTAATAGACAATGTTGTAATTCTAATAGAAGGAGACAGCGATCAGAGTGAGTACGTGGGAGATGTTTGACAAGTGCATCAGGGTAATAACTTAGCCGTTCATAATTTTCTATAATACGATCAATACGTTCAAGAATATTATATTTATTATGACGACCATTTCTCCAAGTATAATGGCTACCTTTGTAACCTAAATCGGTAAGTTGGTAATAGTTGATACAATCCAAAAATTTATTTGAGCGTGAAATATTAATTTGTCGGCCACCAAATTTATCATTTGCATGAGTTATTTCATTAAAGTCCCTTCCTATAATCTTTTGACCCTTATATTATTATACAAACACATAAGGTTTTGCCATAGGGTATGTCTATTCCCTAATTCATTGCTAGCATATATGAAAGTAAATAATCACTTAAAAGTAATGAGATGTACCTGAATATGGTAATGTATTTCTTGGGTAGTGGTTGCCACTGGTTCGACAGTAAGCACATCCGAAAGTCATAAAATAACAATACATCCCGATTGACCTATAACAACCACTTCTATCATGCCAGTGAAATTAAATTCTTCATTTACAGCTTCATGGTCTTCACGGTGTGTTTTTAGTAAATAAACCAAAGAAGGGCGATTGTAATCAAGGAGTGATCGAAAGTTTCGACGAAAATCAGTTAATTGAGCTCCTCTACAATTCCAAATAATTAAATTCATATGACTATTATTTGGATTGAGCATTTGACTACTCCTTGTATTCTTCAGGGCTTTGGTGGTCTCCCCTGGACGTAGACGTAATTTTGGTAGTAAAATCATTCCGTACTTTCCCACATCTGGATTTGTTTTGGGCCTTATGCGAAAAGATGTTGTCATTAGATTTGGAGGTCACCTTTCGTATATTTTTCTTTCGTATCCGTCCCTAGGTCATACCCTCTGCTACTATTTGCGCAAGATCCCTCGGATTATTGATGAGAATTGTCATTTCTTGGTTGATGACCTCCATTGTGAAGGTGAGCGCATGATTCTGAATGCCTATCTCTAGACAAGATGTTGGATTTGTCGCTGCATGTGGTGTTTGAGCAGTTTAGATTATTATGTTTGGTTCCAATGCTAAATGTGAGGGAGGAGGTGAGTATGGAGTTTGATAGTGGTTGAGACGATGAATATTCTGTCGGTTGGTGTTGTTATATTGTCTGCGTAGGTGATTGAGATTGTGTGGAAACATCTTTTAATTTTACAGAAAGTGATTGTGAATGCTTTTTACCATAATTGAAGCTTGGTCTAAGGGAAAGCTATATCAGTGGTCGATAAGTCGGTTGGAGTGAAGGATTTGAAGTTTATGTGTTAGATTGATATAGATTTTGTGTAATGGTAGGAGTGGATAGATCATCATTAGCTATTTGCATGGGAGATACAGTAGGTTTATTGGTTGGGTAGGGTAAGCCATCATTTGTAGAAGATATTTGATGAGTATGTGGGTTTTGTAGTACGTCATGTAGGGTGCTGAGTGGGATGTGGTTGATATGTTGTAAGAATCCTTGCATGAGGGATGGGGTATCGTGTGTTTATGCATGAGATGGGATAGATGTTGGGGTTTGTGGTTGTTTTAATTGGGCCGAGTGGATAAATTTTTCTAAGATGATTTGTTTGGTAATTAAAGGAGTTAATTCGTTATTCTCAATAAGATTTGTAGAGGTATTGTCTGTAGTGGATTCGTTATTAAATAATAAAGAAAATTTATTAGTAGTGAAAGTAGTTGATGTAGAAGGTTTAGTATTATTATTATGATTAATACTAAGGTTAATACTATTAATAGTTAGATTATTGAAAGATAATGTGTTAGCTTTTTCGTCCGGTCTATGCTATTCACGTGCTTACCTGGTGATTAAGAAGAATGAGAAGAGGAAGCTGGCATTGATCGGAGGATGTTTGTTTTGGGGTTTTGTTGTTTTAAGGATTTGTTTCCTTTGAAATTGAACAATTTTTCATTCTTCGGTAGATGGAAATGGTAATTTCAAAGGATTAGGGTTTGTAGTTTTAGACTAGTTCATTGTAGATAAATTCTATAGGATTGTTTTCCTGGATTTGATAATTTCATGCTCTTTGGTTTTGGCCCAGTCGACCACAATTGATGCATAGCCTATTTAATCCTTCATAAAGGATAATTTGCTTGTACTTGTATATATAAATGTGTCTTCTTAATGGTTGATTCAAAAGGGCTTCAACACATGGCCTTGCATATCTCCCTCTTGTAGTTAACGAAGTGCAAGTATCAATAGTGAGTAATTTACCAATTTTATTTTCCAGTTTCTGAAGAATCTGAAGGTTATAAAATTCTGTAGGTAATTTAGGGAGACGCAACTATATGGCGGAGTATGTAATTTTTATTTCTGAAGCCATAAATTTTGGTTCCCATTGACAAACGGAGAGAAAATGGTTTAATATAAACCAAGGTCCATCCTGCAGTGCATGAATCTTATTTTCCTCCTTTTAAAATTTGATGAGGAAGAAATCAGAACCTAAGCCTATAAGTGGTAGATTTTCAGTTGGTTTCCATAGTGTATAAACTTTTTGCCTAACATTTGATGTCCAATCTTACGTCCGTACACCTTGATAATAACTGCATGTTTCCATGGAGCATAATTTTTTTTTCTCTGCTAGTGAGAATGGGATAAAAATTGAGGGGTCAGTAGGTACCTCAGTTTTATCTGTGATATCGAGGCTACGGTTCAGGGAGTAAGATTTGTTAGGATTTGAAGATGGAGTTTTATGAGAGATGAGTGTGTTAAGGTATGGTTTATTGACAAACATGGAAGGATGTGCTTGTGATTCAGGAGTATCAATGTTCATGTTACTATCAGAGATGGCGGATGAATTGTGTAGTGATGGTGGTGATGGTGGTGAAGATGAAGAGAATGGATTCGTGATGAAATAGTGTGAATGATGAAACAGTGTGAATTGTGAAAAAAAATTTAGAGAGAATTTTCAATTGTATTGTTGGAGTTATAGTTGGAGCATATGTATATATGCTTTACATGATCCGATAAAATATTTTTTTAGAGAAGGAGAACCTAGAATGGTACTGCTAGAACATGCGGAATTTGATGATTAAGCTACAAAATTGTAGCTTATTTTATAGAAGTATTTGCATATGTAATTCGAAACAGGAATGAATTTAATTGTATAAAGTAAATTTGTTAATAGTTCAAATAGACAAAAAAAAACTTTACAAGTAATAAAGACTCCTAATATTAAAGAAGTCAAAACAACTTGTTTTTCACCAAATCTTTTTTATGGAAATTAGTCCTTTAAAATTTTTATCAACTAATTAAGACCTCTAACAAAAAAAGCCAACAAAAAAACGTGTATGAGAATTAGGAAAAAAATGAAAGAATTACAAGAAAATACACATGACTTCACACCATAACAAAAAATGGCCCATGTTTTTAAGTTATACCCGACCTATCCCATATTGTACATATTTTGAAAGGACTAGCAAATTCAAAATTTATCTTCTAACAACCATTGCTTCTAACATCCATGAAGTTAAATCTGTGTTCTCACAACCAATGCTTTCACTCTCTCTTCTTCTCACAACTTCTACATATGATTCAAGGGACCATGTATTTTTTTCCTTTTACTCTTGCGTCAATTTATTGCAATGTAAGAAAATTGAAGAGTAGAAGTCCACCATTGAAGACCATTCAAAGCTTTGCTTTCGAAAATGGGTATTTTTGAATTTGTTAGTGATTTGGATTGGGTATTTTTCCAATATATTGAAAATATCAAAAGGAGTTCAAAATTTAAATTTTGAAGTGATTTGGAGTAGATTTGAGCAAGATTTGAGTTAAATTTCAGAAAAAATGCTAGGAAGAAGACGAAGTCAGTTTTTTGTATAACTATGTATATAATCTTGTATAATAGCATATATGACTGTAGAAGTCAGTTACAATTCTTGTTCAATACCAGTCCAAATCTCCAGTAAAATGACTTCAAATTTTATATAAAACCTCCTTATACTATTTCTAGTAAGTCTAAATAACACCCACTCCGAATTTATCACAAAATCAAATTTGAAATTTAAACCCACATATTTAAGCTTGTTAAAAATCTAATTTTCACCAATCAAATAAATTTGATTTGTTGAATTAATATTTGAGTCATAGTTACTAATTTGAAAATTAACTTAAAAGCTTGATGAATCTTTTTTTTAAAATTAAATAGTTATTTTGAGTACCTATTGGAGTTGGATGTTGAATCTTAGCCTATTATTTTTGGGTTAGTTGATTGTAAAATTAAAATATGGTCTATAAAATTGGAAAGTAGGGAGCCCATATGTTCTAATGTGAAATTTTCCAAAAAACAATTTAACTACAAAGTAGTCTCCTAAATCGAAAAGTTATTAAATACAAAATAAACTCTAACGTAGGGTGTTAATAGAATAGGGGAAAATTTAGGCAAAATTTTATTAACTTTCCTTGTCAGTTAATAACAAGAGAATAATTAAACAATTATACTTAAATTACAGAAAAATTAATTAAATTATTATTCATAGATATTGATGAAATACTCAAATTACTATGTTGTCCAATATGAACACTATATTTCAAAGGGTAAAAAGGGCAAACGACAGTACGCTAAGGGCCTTCGTGCTTTTAATATAGTATTGATATAGATATTGTTTACCCTAAAATCCGAGTAACAATTAAACATATATTGTGGTTTTAAAGATATGTAATTTAGTTCAATACTAATTGATAAATAAGGAGTTAATTATATAAATTGAAGAAATAAAACAAATCAAACTGTGCAACTCGAGTTATGGTGGCCTCGAGGTAGGTTAATAAGAGAAACAAAATAATAAGGCAACTCTCATGAACAGTAAGCAAGAAAGTGAAGAATGTATATTCCTTTGTCAATGAATCGTACCTTACAAATGATTGGGATCCCCTTTATATAAAAGTGGAATCCTAAATAAGATACACTTCTAATTATATTAAGGAATTTTATTATACAAATGTCTAACCACCAAGTACAAATTCGTTCCAGAATATACGTCGGAATCTTCGGTCCGCTGCAGGAATCTCGCTCTTTCTGTTATAAACTATAATGGTATTATCTCAAGGTTGCTCATATTCATCCTTGGCCTTCATCGAGCACTTTGGTATTCAAGTTCTATACTCCGCCACCAAGCTCAAGCCAGGTCCGTTTGGAGGTTTTTCTCGAAGTAACTCCCCGAACCTACAAAATCAGGCATTATCTAGTTTTGACCGTATACAGATAGCCCCCGCATTTCTTAGAAGAAGATGATAAGAAACGATTGGAGCATCAATTTTCTGGAGCCCCTGATGATGATGTCATCCTCGTGATGTATGCGCTTGAGGTGACCAAAACGTCCCATCGGTTTACAAGGCTCTTTATTCGAATTAAGAACTTTATTTCCATATTTAAACCAACTTCTAACTTCTCTGATCTCTCTCCTCTTCGTCTCTCTCTCTCACCACCTGCTACTTCTGTCCGTTTAGCGTCGAAAAACTATCAAACTCCGCCTCTCTCCGCTTCTTCTAACCTAAATCAATGGAGAAAACCTCCAAAATAGTTCCTCAAAAGGAGAATACTTCCTCCTCCTCTTCCCGGCCGGCCGGCGATAAAGCACCAGCCCTTCACAAGATTGTTCCTAGCCCTGTATCTTAAAGAAAGGACTTCAAATTTGAAAATGCCCCCTCGATCCCTGGCTGATGTGATCATGTATCAAGGTATATTTGCTAGGTAACGGAGAAACACCTCGAGGCCATGAAGAAGGACTGTGGCTGGGGGGATGAGGTTGTGGTACAGATCCCCACTCTCGAGGAGAGTATCACCACTCATGTGGAGGTGTTCCTAAGTGTTTACACCTACCCCTTCACGATGGGTCCCATCGATCAGTTCGTGATCGACTTCTACAAGAGATATCAGTTCACCTCGGTTAGATCCACCCTTCTTTCTGGCATATAGTGATCATGCTCCGATATTTCTCCAGCAAGGCCGAGGGACTAGAGTTCACCCTCGGTCATCTTAACTGATTTGTATGCGGCAAAATCTGAGGGTCCAATTTCTTGCTATTAGTTCATATCAGAAGATCATCTCGAGGCCTCGAGAACGCAAAACTGTAACCGAGTTCCCTCCCTCGAGACTCGTCGACGCCTGGGCTGAAGGTAATATCGATCGAGGCTAGAGTAAAAATGTGGAGTTCCCAAGGCGTGCGGATAGCACTAACATAACCCGGTGCCAAGTCTAGCAGTCCCATCTCCATATCATTGCAATTAATGTATTTTTACTATGTTGGGATTCCCCTTCTATATAAAGGGGATCCTTACCATTTCTTTAAAGAAGACCTGTTGTTACTCAAACTATTCTACCGAAGATAAATAATAACTCTCTCTCTCTGTTTTTTCTCTCTAACATATTCTCTCGATACTATTGCTCCTATTTACTACTTTCATACTTGTTTTCATTTATTGCTTGTCATTGGCCATAAAGAGCCTCCATTAACTATATCCTAATTGTTAGCCCTTTCACGATTATCCCCGATAGCTCGGGCCTGAGCCCAAGCATCGACCTCGAGGCCCCGCATTGGTCAGTCTGAAGCACAAATAACTAACCCCCCGGTTCGACTACAACTCCATTTTAGCTCGCGCTTCATCTTTAAAATACATACACCTAGAATCAAGTGCTTAAACAACTAGCATAAAAATAGATCACGTACTTTTAGAGTCCTATCGATAAATATAATTGTTATTACCATTTTCAATGTAAATAGTTTGGCGCCCACCGTGGGGCTAAAAATAATAGTGATTATTTTCTTGCTGGTTTCATTACACAACGCAAGTTACCTTTCACACTTTTTCTTGTCCAAGACCTGCAATATCAGGTCAAAATGTCTGGCTCAGTGAATAGAGTTGAGAACAACAACCTTGAAAACTTCGAAGAAAACGGTGTGGATGTTCTAATTGTTGGTACGCCATCACAGAACCTCGATAACGCACCTGGACCGAATCCAGCGGACACGGGTTCGCAAGACGCACAACAGGTCAACGAAACTTCACACACCGACATGAGCATACAACATGGAGATAAACAGGAAGTCCAAAGAACCCCAGTTCATGAAGAATAGGAAGTTAGCCTTCATGTTACTTTTGAAATGATGCAGACACAACAGCTGGCTATCACTCAGCTGTAAAGCCACCCAAAAACTCCTAGCACAGTAGAACTGGGAGCTACTCCCCCAGCCGATCAGGTAACAGAGTGATCGAGAAATAACGGATCGGTAGGCGATCCTGCTATCATAAAATACTTGAGGACCTCACCAAAAGGATCGAGGCAAGCGATAAAATGATAGCAGCCAACAACAAGAAGGTCGAAACTTACAACTTTAGGGTCAGGCAAATCCTGAAAGGTATAGATTCGAAGAGGTTAGTACATCGGTGGTTCTCAATAGAAGTGGCTCCAAAACACATTCCAAAGAAGTTCAGAATGTCAGAAATCCCAAAATACAATGGGACCTCAGATCCCATTGAACACGTCACTGCCTATACGTGCGCAATAAAGGGCAACGACATAAAAGATGACGAGATCGAGTTCGTTACTGAAGAAGTTCGGAGAAACACTCTCGAAGGGGGTCTTGATGTGGTATCACAACCTAGCTCCCAACTCCATAGACTCATTTGCCATGCTAGCAGACTCCTTCATAAAAGGCACACACCGGTACCATCAAAGTAGCAACAAGGAAGTCCGACGTATCCAAGATCAAGCAAAGGGAGAATAAAATGCTGCGAGAATTCATATATCGCTTCCAAACGGAACGAATGGAACTACCCCCGGTCTCCGACAATTAGGCAGTGTAGGCCTTCAGTCAGGGCCTGAATGAACGAAGCTCAGTGGACTCAAGGTAGCTGAAAGAGAATCAGGTCAAATATCCCACCGTAACTTGGTCGGACGTCCACAATCGATATCAATCAAATATCAGGGTCGAGGATGACCAGTTGGGGGACCCTTCAGGCTCAGTATATCCAAGAAGGAACCTGGCGAAGGAGTCAAAACCAAATAGAGAGAGGTATCAGCCGTACCCCGAATTAGGAGGAATGCCTCGAGACGCAACCCACCTCGTAATGGTCGATTGGTGAACTGAGGACAGAACCCTCGGGGACTCATCAATAGAGCCGGATTTGACAAAAACACGGGGCCGAAAGAGGCACCACACTTATCAGAATATAACTTCAATGTCGGTATGTCGGACATCATGTTCGCCATCAGCAAAATCAGAGACACTAGATGGCCAAGGCCGATTCAGTTAGATCCTTCCTAGAGGAATCACAACTTAGTATGTGAATTTCATAATACACATGGCCATAGGACCGAAGATTGCCACCTGCTCCGGGAGGAAGTATCCAGGCTACTCAATAAAGGTCACCACCGAGAATTTTTGAGTGATCGGGCTAAAACTCAATTCCGAGAAAGAGAGGCGGCCAAGAAGAATGAAACAAATGAGCCACAAAATGTTATCCACATTATATTGGGGGGCGTCAACACTCCCTAGGAACCCATGATGAGAAGGGCAAAAATATCCATCACCAGGGAAAAACGAACCCGGGGATATGTACCCATAGATGCCCTCACATTCAACGAGAAGGATTTTGAAACCTTGTCCCAACCCCATAACAACGCACTGGTAATCTCTTTCCTCGTTAATTCAATTCAAATAAAATGTGTACTCAGGATCCGGGTAGCTAGGCCAATATTATCAGGTCGAGGGTAATAGAGCAACTCATACTAATAGACCAAATCGTGCCCACCACTCAAGTCCTTAATAGATTCAACATGACGAGTGAAACAACGAAAGGAGAGATCACTCTCACAGTCAGCGTGGCCGGCATGACCCAAAATGTCAAATTCCACGTCATTAAAGGAGACGTGAGATACAATGCCTTATTCGGTCAACTATGGATGCACTACATAAGAGCGGTACCATCTACCCTCCACCAAATGATGAAATTCCCGACAAAGGATGGGGTAAAAACCATCTACAGGGAACAACACGCGGCAAGGGTTAAAACCAATATCTCCATTCTCAAAAGGGCCAAAGGATAATCAAACTACATCTTCGGCTAAGCCCGATTAAACAAATCGGAGGACCATACCGAGTCCTCGCTACGAGAAACAGGGGCACATCAAACCTAGGAACATTGTTGGCGGATCCCGCGATAAAGTACGACCCCCTCCCTTTTTATTATTTACATAAGCCATCTGCAGGCACCCGATCAGAGCAGTCGAAAGTTCTAACTCAACTCGAAGACCTCAAGGACTTAAAAGTATCCGTTGCACTCTTTTTCTTCGACCGAGTTTCTGTCCCGGAGAGGGTTTTACCGGTAAGGTTTTTAATGAGGCAACACTTACATGCTACCTAAGGAGAATACAACAAGTGTCCAAGTCTTCCTTTGCAATCAACCCCCAAAACTGGAGGGCATCCCCTCGGAAGGTCATCCACTCGGAGAACCAAGGAACGCAAAATAGGATTCCAATAGGAAAATAATGTATTGGGCCAAATGATCGAATGAATCGTACCCGTCACAACCAAACGACATGTACTTGTTCAAAGCATTCAAAGAATGTCTTTTGCCAAAGCATCTCATACTCTAAAGGAAACATAACATTTTCTCAACAAAGATTGCTCTACCGAGAGCACCCCGAATACTCAGAGACTGGCATCAACAACTCGGCACCCGCATGACCTTAGGATCGGAACTCCAAACTCATAAGCCCTTAATGGGGTAGCACACAAATCACGAAAAATCTCTAGGAAAGAAAAATATCTCGAACATTGACGTCATGACCTCAGGGTCGGAATCTCCAAAATTGTAATCCCTCAACGAGTCAATTCCGAGCTTACGAGTAATGGATCCCGAGGCTAAACAAACTCATTGACTCGGAGACTGTCACCAATTGCCATTCATTAAAAAAACAGAGGCGATAAGACCCTGAGCGGGCAGACTCGGTCTAGTAAGACATACATAAGGCAACAACACAAACTCTAAGACCTCAAGCAAGGCATAAATCATACTGGTACCAAGTATTAACAAAAATTATAAGACCTCAAGCAAGGCATGAATCATACTTGTACCAAGTATAAAAAAACTATAAGACCTCAAAAGGCATGAAAATTTTGTTAGACCTTACTACATGCGTAAACTCGATCCCGAAGTTTAGGCTATATATAAAATTTGTAAGACCCCTAAAAAGGCATACCCTCGATATAGACGCCTGAACTATTATACTCGGGACTAAAAATAGCTCCGGAAAAACATAAATGTGTATGGTCATACGGATGTACCAACCGAATTAACGCGACTCGGGGACGCCTGACCGTCACTATAAAATCACAGGCCATTACTTCAAATCTACTTTGAAAAGAACCGATTAAACAGGCTACCCTCGACAGGAAAATGAGCTTCAACCACGTCATCTCCAAATCACAAGGCTTCGAGCTACTAAGCCTACGAGCCAAACCTTTCGAGGTGCTCGAACATCGCCACAAATGACTTGAAATCAAGGTTCTTCCCAAACCGATGACGGGTCAGGAAAAATCATTTCGAAAGGTCCTTAATAAGAGGAAAACACAGCCTACATATGCCTAAGGTCAAAACGTAATAGCCGTTGTCGCCAGCCTAACAAGACTCACGGCCATACACATAAAAGGTCATTTCGACCCAAGTACAAAACTTGAGGGTAAAATGAGCTCGAGTCGTAACCCAACTCCGAGACTGAACCCAAAATAGTTAACTACCATGCCTAAGGGCAAAGCGTAAGAGCTATTGTCACCAGCCTAATGAGCCTCAAGGCCACACATATGCCTAAGGTGAAAGCGTAAGAGCAATTATCGCCAGCTTAACGAGCCTCAGAGAGACACACATAAAAGGTCACTTCGACCCAAGGCGTAAGAGCCATTGTCGCCATCCCATACAAATAAAAAACTTGAGGGTCGATTGAGCTCGAGTCGAAGCCCGACTCGGAGACTAAACCCAAAATAGTTAAGCAAAAGCATAAGAACTCTAATGCCAGCTTATACTAAAGGTCGCATCGACCGAGCGCGTAAGAGCCCCTGGGCCTTCCTAATGAGCCGCAATGCCATATCACGAATCTAAGGATTATTACCAACTCTGAAACCAGTCCAATTGGCCAAAAGAGAAACAAAAAGGGGTAAAGAAGAAATAAAGCTGCAAGTTTTCTTCTATTTACATACGCGAAAAAGCACATTCTCCATCTACAAACATGCACTGAAGATGTTACATACAAAATGGCAAAGTTTACGCCTCGCCCCTGAGGGCTATGGCTTATCCGCCTCATATTCACTCTCCTTGGAATCAGACAAGAGTAACCGATCACGACGCTCGTCCTCCCTTGCTCGTAACAACTCTTGTAGGAGAACAAAACCCCTGGTACCAATCTCCTCGAGAACCTTTCTTCGGGATTTGCAGCGACCATATTATTTTATCCTCTCTTCATGATCGAGGACCCTCTTCCACTCGGCTTGGTCATTGGTAGCATCCTTCAATAAAATCACCATCTCTTGATCGGCCTTAGTCCGTCCTAATGTTGTTTCGGTCCGAGCATCAACGATCTCAGCCCTGGCCTTTGAAAGTTCAGATTCGAGCTTCGTGATCATATCGACTTGAACTAAAGCTTTATCAAGAGCTAGGCGGAGTTGGACCTCGAGGGAAGGAACTTTAGCCAAGGCACCTTTCTCCTACGAAGCTTGGACCTGCGCCTGAGCTCTAAGCTCGCCACAGTCATTCCTGATTCGGTTGGCTTCAACCCTAAGACACTCGAGGGCCTCTGTCTTTTTCTGCAGCTGGGATAGGCAAGATTTAACCTAACAAGTTAAAAAGCAAAATGCATACTCAACAAGGATGGGAAGTTACCTGCTCTATCAAATAGCTCTCGTAATTCGAGCTCGGGTACATCTCATATCGCCAGTGTGCCAACTCAACTTCCTTCTCCTCGCAAAGGAGAATAAAGGACCTTCCGTTATCCATAACTTTCCGTAGCCTAGCTCCATGACAGAGTAGCTCAAACCTGAGCCTGTCAAAGGCCTGCAGAAGAAAAACTCAATAAGGAAGGGAAGACGTGAGATTCAGAAGGCCTTTGCCAAAGCTCACCATAAAGTAAAGTCGGCGGACTTCCTCAAAGGCCGAGCACACCTCTATTAATCTAGTCCCTTCGGCCCTGGAAGAATCAACCTCGGTCCAAATAGGATCACTCGGAGGAACCATCTCCCCATAACCAGAATCTTCAGGTGCAGCATGCTCGGACAATGTTTCCTTCTCAAAGACCCGGCCCTGTTACGCCTTGCTATAAGTGCTATCACCCTGCAAGTACATGTCCCATTTATTATTGTCGTCCTTTAGCTCGAAAGCTGGAAACCCCTCCCTTTCTCCGGAGGATCCTTTGAAGACTGTTTGATACCTACAACGGTCAGATTAATAGTTGAAATGGGAAAAATGTCTCTCCAAATGAACGAGGGATAAGGATAAAGCAGTACACACGTACCGTGATGTTTTGCTTCCCATCTTCCCTGGGACATAGCTCACCACTTACGCTTATCACTAGTCGAGTGGGTCGCCAACTTTCGGACCCAACCAGGTAGATCAGGAACTTCTCCTGGTGCCTACAAAATTGCTGCCGAAAAGCAGGAAACATGATTATGAAACTAGATTTCACCATGAGCAAATCTGAGAAAGCATGGGATGCTCCTCTTACGTGTATAATTACTTCCTCGGGGAATGGCATAAGGTTCACGGGGATAACGTCAGCCTTCCAGACCCGGACGAACTGACTGATCCACTCTCGATCTCCATCTTCCTCATCGTCAACAACAAAGGGCGTAGATAAACGGCATCACAAGGTTAGCAGACCTCAGTTGTAAAAAGGCCGGTACAACGGGGCGAGATGGGTGAGTGTGAATTCAAGCCTCGCCTTCTCCGCAAAGAACCTCATCATCAACACTATTTACTAAAACGACGGGTGTATCTACGCTAAGGTGACCCAATACTTTAAACAGAAGCCAAGCACAACCCTATCAAGGGAGCCTAATATGAAGGGATATATGTACACGTTCAAGAAGCCAACGACATCATCTCCATTCCCGAGGTACTACCCGACCTCGAGGAACTCCATGAAAAAGAAGTTAGGCTTCAAGGAGACAACAACATCTTCTCCAATCCCGAACTGGTGCCCGACCTCGAGGACCTCCATCAAAACAAAGTTAGGCTTCAAGGAGCCAACAACATCATCTCCAGTCCCGAGGTGGTACCCGACCTTGAGGACCTCCATCAAAAAGAATTTAGGCTTCATAAAGCTTTCAGCACCATTATGGAGTTTGAGATGGTACCAGATCTCAAAGTTTTCCTCTCAAGAAGGAAAATAAGAACTTCGAGCTCCGTCCATGAGGGCTCGACCTTAGGACATCGCCTAAATATGGTAAACCCCTTAGTAGAGACCAATCTACGATGCCTTGAAAATTATCTACATCAAGTTCAAAGCAAATCCCCATCTGCTTAAAGCTGACCCTCACTCAGATACCGCTCTCAAAAATTTTAGAGCTCGACGTGCTATCTTCATGTGACTCGAGGGTCTCGACAGCTAGAATCTATCAAACCAATTCAGGCTTGGTTCGAGGAACGATGGTGGGCTAAGAAAGGAGCCATTTTTGTCAACCAAAAGACCGGAAAGAATACTCGCATCCATGTTAGATATCGATAATCGTCAGCTGAGGAATACATTCAGAATCCCCTCAAATATAAAGGGATATGTCAAGCATCAAAGGCGGAAGTCAAGAACATACCTTAATATTCATAATCATTTCCTTGCAATGGCCCTCAAAGGGTCCTTACATATGATTACAAAAGCCTACAAAGGGTCTATACATAGAAACGAAGAAGCAAAGGGATACACATAGTGATAGCCTAGTGCCTAGTCTATGCTCAAAGGTCCACCTCCTGCAGCAATGCCTTCGGACATTCTCTCTTCGGGCATGCATCCTCAAAGACAATATCTTCCAAAGTGTTTCCTCGGAAGACTTATCCCGGTCTTCCACACTGATATCCCTAAGGGAAAAGTCGAAGAGGAGGAAAGGGGAGAAGTAGGAAGGGATGAAAAAATGCCAAAGCCCACCAAAAGTTGAGGACCCTCACTGGCCAAGAGAACATTGGAGAGGCAACAGACCCGGTGAACGTCAACCGCACTTGCACAGCTACTTAAAATCCACTTCTTTGAATAGTGAGCCGTGTAAGCTGCCAGACCGGGGAGAAGCACCACGCCGAGTCGGAGTATGAAGGTGAGCAACGGTGTATAATCCGAGCCCCCTCGTGAGCAGCGGTGTATAATCCAAATAACTTTTTTAAGTCGGAGAAAGTCGAACCCCCATATATCATCATCTCGAGCCAATAACGGCAGCAGTAGCAGGCGTAGTAATGACAATAGCAGCGACAAGATGGTATGATCTCGCTCGACAAAGGGAAGCTCAGGCAGAAGGCCACCACACAGTTGATAAGAATGCTGCCAAACAACCTTAGAGCCGTGAACCCCAAACATGGTGATTAACAATAAATAAAGATGGTGAGAAGAAAGGGATGAATGAATGGAGGAAGGAACTTGGACAAAGAGATAATGCCAGAATACCCCCATTTATAGTGGGTGATAATGACATGGCAATTAATTCCTTTGAAAGACGGATTGCCAAACACAATTAATGCATTCTTGAAATAGAATTGATGGTTGTACTGTCACTTTGAAGAATGGGAATCGATCGTGCTTAGAATGGCATCGAAAGGACAAGTCCATGGGATGTCCCGATTATCGTGAAGGCTAATGTCATAGGTTGCATTACCGATATGATGTCGTTATGGGAAACCCAAAGATTCGGGCATCATAATCATTTCCCATTGCTTCGTTCTAGAAAACGTGAAGACTATTTGTATGCGGCGAAATTAGAAGGTCCAATTTTCTTCTATTAGTTCAATTCAGAAGATCATCTCAAGGCCTTGAGGATGCGAAATTGTGACTGAGTTCCCTCCCTCGATGCTCGTCGACGCCTGGCCTGAAGGTAATATCGATCGAGTCTAGAGTAAAAATGGGGAGTTCCCAAGGCGTGCGGATAGCACTGATAGAGCTCGGTGTCATGTCTAGCCGTCCCATCTCCATATCTTTGCAATTAATGCATTTTGTACTATGTTGGGATTCCCCTTCTATATAAAGGGGATCCTTACCATTTTGTGAAAGAAGACTTGTTGTTGCTCCAACTATTCTACAAAAGATAAATACTAACTCTCTCTCTCTCTCTCTCTTTTTTCTCTCTAATATATTCCCTCGATACTATTGCTCCTATTTACTACTTTCATACTTGTCCTTCATTTATTGGTTGTCATTGGCCATAAAGAGCCTCCATTAAATATATCCAAATTGTTATCCCCTCCCCAATTATCTCGGATAGCTCGATCCCGAGCCTAGGCATTGACATCGAGGCCCCGCATAGGCCAGTTCGAGGCCCGAATAACTAACCCCCCGGTTCTACTACAACTCTATTTTAGTTCGCGTTTCATCTTTAAACTTTGTACACCCAGTATCAACTGCTTAAACAACTAGTATAAAAATAGATCACATATTTTTAGAGTCCCATCAACAAATTTAATTGTTATTACCATTTTCACGGTAAACATGATTGTATCGGCCTCAGCTTTTTCGAGGGTTGATCAAGCACTAATGTCAGTCGTCCAAGGCCTTCTATGCTAGCATCGACGAGGATAAATATTGGGAATGGATGAGCCGGTTCGTATGAGTGAGGACCTGCGACATCATCCCAGAGTAGAAAATGTCCTTCCTAGAGAAGTGGAACCCCGATCATAAGTGAAGATTTTTCCCAGTAGCCTTTTATACTCCATTTTTATGTTGCATAATGCCTTTTTTTTGTAACGGTCGCTTAGATTCCCTATGCGGTCACCTGTCATGCCCATTTTTTCCTCGCAAAATCGGGTTAATGATATTTGGTTGGGACAACTCTTTCCTTTTGGGAAAGGGGTTTTGCAATTTTTGAAGAGTCGCCACCTAACGATTTTAAGTTGCATTAGGGCACCTATAGGGTTCAACTACAACTATGTTTGATAACCATAGATAGGGTAAGGGCTTGAAATTATCCCAAGGGGAAGGTATTAGGCACTTCTCAGGATCCACTAGTGTGGTTTCCGACCAGATAGTTCTTTGTGAATTTGTAAAATTAACAAGTAAACAGTTAAGGCTCAAATAATAGGGAATTTTAAATAGACAAGTGTTTGAAAAAGAATAAATTCATGTTTTGAAAAATGAGTTATAATCTAAGCATGCTTGTGAATGTAAAAAAATGTCCTAGGTTTGTTTGTAATATGGATCACATCAATGCAATACCCGGTAATCACTCCTCAAAAGAGGGGCTACACGTGGTATTAGCGCACCGGTCATCATATCGATATCTACCCTTCCCTCCCCATAAAGATGTTAAAGCGCAAATTTGTCTCAACCTCAAAAACACGCAGGACTACATTTAAAGGGGCAAAATCTAAGCAATTAGAAGGCTGCTATAAACCTCCGCGAATAATGCATATAAATAGCATGACCTAAACACAGTTAAAGTCTAAAATTTTAAAAATCCTAAAGCAGGGGATTTGAGTTAGAATCAGATTCATTATATAGCTCAAATAAGAAGTCCGAATCAGGCTTGCCTGTTGGATTTAGCAATTGATAATTAACGAATGCAGTTCCAGTTTTATTCAAGTAATTACCTGAGGCGTGCCTGCGTGTAATAATGATATCCTATGAGCATGATATCTATATTGATTAGGAATGAAGTAGAGGAGTGGTTACTTTTAAGCAGATAACTTGAGAACCTATAGATATGCTTTCTAACGGTATTATGTCGAAGCAGTGTTTGAGAAACTTATTAAAGAAGCGGCATGTTAATTAACTATTCCAATATAGAATGTCAACATGAACAAGACTGCTTCTCCAGCTAAACTATTTTTAAATTCTATATGGGCATGCTTTCTATTATAGCTATTTAGATCCTATAGACACGGTATCTAAGTGTGTGAAGGCTGGCAATAGACATGATTTCTAAGGGAAACGATTTTGGATACATGTTGTGACGAAAATTGAGCTTCAATTACTTTATATCCTATAGGCATGATTTCTAGTTGCAAAGCTGATTTTTTACCCTATAGGCATGTTATCTATTATTAAATCCATTTATGTCCTATAGATATGATTTCTATTTTGTGTGAAAGTGAAGCATGCAGAATTCATTTTAAGCAAGCACTGATCCTATAGGCATGATTTCTAATTATGACAGTGAAACATGCAGAATTTATTTTAAATAAGCACTAATCCTATAGGCATGATTTCTAATTATGACAGTGAGGCATGCAGAATTTATTTTAAACAAGCACTGATCCTATAGGCATAATATTCAAAAGACCATACTTGAATCAAACAGATCCTATATGCATGTTTCTACCCAATTCTACCCACAATGTACAAGTACCCACCCTTTTTACTAATATCTCCGATATTGTTTACAAATTATTGCAGTCCCAATGATTGAATTACAAATAAAGTGCAAAAATAAGAAATTAAAACCAAAAGAAGCCTGATCTTGACTTCCTATCTGAGTTACATAATTAATCACTTCAATGCCAATGTTTCAAAGCCTTTCTCATACTTGAGTGTGTCAAAGTTCCCTAAGGATCTCAGGGGTTCCCGGGTAGTGCTCACACCCAAGTTTACATAACCAAATAGAAGGAGTGTAGTGTGGAAGGGCCAGCCCTTATGTGTCCAAGATCAGAGGGAACTCCAGGATCCCAAGGCAAGGCTCACACAAGAAGGGAAGAACCTAGGTTCTAAGAGTATAGTATAAGTGCAGAACAGAGATTTACTAAAATTGAGTTGGAAATAATTAGTAAAGGGTGATTTGAAAACATTATAGTGGTGAAACAGAATCAGAAATCATTCAAAGGGGGCAAGAAATTATGAGATTCATTGTATAACCCCACAGGGGTCTGATTTGGTCATACACAGCAATAGCTGATGCTGGCATAGACACAAACCATCTAAAGGAACACAAACACATATAAGGGATATAGGGGTTTGGGATTCATGAGGTAGCAAGTGCATAGCAAATGATTGACAGAGTGCACACATAGATGAGCATTAACTTAAAAGGGGAAGGGAACATATTTCAGCATATTAGTAACATGACTGGAATGCATAAACATGAGCAGAAGTAAACATGAATGAGAAACTAAAGCAACTTAAAGAAACATATTGTTGTTGAGACTTTAAAAATTAACTAGGACATACCAGTAGAGAAGCAAAGTTCATAAAGGTAAAGCAAACAAGAGTTCACAGTCTAGCATTGGCTTTCCGCCGGCTAGACAAAGCAATAGCACAAGTAGCAGTAAAGAAAGAGAGATTTTTGAGTGTAAGTATGTGTTCTGAACTCAAGTTTGTTCGTGTTTTTAAAAGAAAAGAGGGTAGGGTATTTATAGTTCTGAAAACGAGTAGAAATTAAGGTAATAAGTAAAGGCTTAACAGAAACATGGAAATAATAATAATCAGAATCAATTAACACAAGTACTTCCCATTAATTAATGAAGTACTGCTCAAACGGAAACAAGGTTAATTAAGGAAAGAAATCAGTTTGAGATAGATTGATTCTTGCCATATAAAGGGTCAGTAAAAGCATGAAGTAAATAATCAAGTCTAAGTACAGAATATATGTTTAATTTGGGAAAAAGGTTCAAGGTAAAACATCACAGTAATTAAAGGAACAAAATCAAACAGACGAATAAAATTAGCGTTCACAAGAAACCTTTTGCAATCAATCGCAACATTGAGAGAGTCAGAATCAACCAAGAAAGGATCATGATTCTGCACCTCAACATATAAATAGAATGAACAGCAGTATCAGACATGCAAGACCAAACACATTGGCAAAAAAAACAACATAAGCATCAGTAGTAGGAGGAATAAGCTAGGATTTAGTAGTAAAAGATATCTACTCGAAGCACAGTAGTCAAAAAGGTCAAGTAGTTGCACAGGATCAAAAGTGAAGAAAGCATAGTAACAGGTAAAGAGAGTCACAAACAAGTAAAGGTCTCACTGTAACAAGTGAGGAAAACCTTTTAAGAAATTAGGGCTTCAATAGTAGTCGAGCTTTAAGAGATGATAAGAACTCAGAATCAGATAAGTCAAACAAGGAAAAAAGAGTCAAAACAAAGAACATAATCGAATAAATATATATTCAAACAAACAAGGACAGTTTCAGAACTCGGATATGACCAAAAAGGAACTAGGGTTTTTAAAGTGCTGAATCAAGTAGAAGGAAAGCATAAACAAGTTGTTTAAACATAGTAAAGTCATGAAACAACACCAAAAATCAAATAAGAGATCTTTAAAAGAAGTTAAGAGAAATCCTAATCGTTGAAAAATAAAGAGTCATTTTCAAATAGAAATCAAAGAACCTTCAAGAAACACTTTAAAAGTTTGTGACAAACTCAGATCTGAAAGAAAAATTGAACAACTCTTAGAGCTAGGGGTTTCAAATAACCCAGAGAAAGTGAGAAAGGCTTTAAAAAAATACCGATCTAGCTGGAAAAGTCAAGGATCTGCCTTGAGTGGCCATGGATGGCCGGAGGAAGACTAGAGACAGAGGTCGAGCAAAGGCTAGACCAAATCTCTTTGAGATTTGGCCATGAAATCATGGAACAAACACCTAGGAGCCATAGGAGGCCGATACACATCTCAAATGGCCACAAGATGTCGTGGATTAGGTAGGTATTAGGGTGGAATTAGATGGCGGCAGCTAGGGTTCATGAGGGGTTGCAAAGAGAATTGAGAGGGAAAGGGATTCAGCGGCGGCGGGTGGTGGGAAATGATTTAGGTTTTAGGGGTCGTTTGGGTTTAATTATGGGAAGTGATCTGGTGGTCATTGATCTAAATGATCAATGGCCTGGATTGAATGGGGTAGGTAGGGATCCGGGTTGGGTTGGTTTAATAAGGTCAGGGGTCGGGCTAAAATTAGAATTGGACTGCGATAATTGGAGCGTGATTTGGGTTATAAACGAAACCCAATTTGGGCTAAAATTTAAATAGCCACTTTTCCCTTTTAATTTATTAAAAATAGTAAATGATTTTTTGAAAATAAATTTAAAATACTAAAATAATTTATGATATATAATTAATAATTTAAAAATAGAGGATCCCATTTTATAAACATGAGACAAAATTAAACCTAAAAATGGCTTATTTTGCAATTATGTGCAATTAGCTTTAAAAATACTAAATGGAGTTGTAAAAATATGTAAAAATTACCTTAGCCTTATTTTGGCATAAATATAAGAATCCAATAAATGAATAATTAAAAATAATAATTTTGGACATAATTTATAAAATATTTGGACATATATATATATATATATATATATATATATATATGCTATTTTGAAAGTATTTTGCATATTGAAAATGTATAGAGAAAAATCGGGTGTCAACAGTTGCCCCTCTTTACCCGTAAAGGATGGAAGAATTTTCAGGTAAAGATATGATGTCTAATTTTGACCGAGCGAAACGGTTCGAAGAGGTTTAGGCTGCACCCTGGCTTCTGAGCTGCCTACATATTCCTGGTTTTACGGGAATCAGGCCATATGTAGTTCAGGATCAGTCGGCGGAGTATGCCGATGGGTATTTTCCAAGAACCGACGCAATATCTCGGGCTGGATAGCTTACGGGAATGGTTAGGTTTGATATGGCTACGGGTGCCGGAGCGGAACTGATCCCGTCGAGACGGCTACTGCTTGCTGGTTTACCTGCAAATAAGCAGTACAGGCATATATTATGCATAAATTTAGACATGATGCAAAATCCCATTAGACCATTAATGCTATTTTTGAACGGTTAGGAAGACATATTTAGACCATGATGTCCTGCGCCACGAAGTGTATAATAATGGATTCGCAGGCCATGAAATAATGTTCTCGGGCCATGAGGATGGTGCCTCCGAACCATGATGCCTTGGAATGATCATATGCAAAAGCTTGAAAGAAATCCTCGGGCCATGACATGGTGTTCTTGGGCTATGAAGATGGTGCCTCCGAACGATAACGCCTTTGGATGGGTTGGTAATATTTCAGCCCATGAAGGATGCAGTAGCATGTGGTGATCTTTTAGCCATGCAGTGTGGCGATCTTTTAGCAGTGAAACATGGCGATCTTTTAGCCGTGCAATGTGGCGATCTTTCAGCAATGCAATATGGCAATCTTTTAGCTGTGCAATATGGCGATCTTTCAGCAAATGTGGTGATCTATCAGTCGTGCAATGTGGATGGAGACAGCGTTTAGTCTCGGAAGGCAAAATAGTACCCTTATGAAATGCAGATGCAGATAGAGGTTGAGCTTAACCCCAGAAGGCGGAATGGTAGCCTTATGCAAGTTGGAAGGCAGAATGATAGACTTATGCAAGCTGGAAGGCAGAATGGTAGCCTTATGCAAGTTGGAAGGCAGAATGGTAGCCGTATGCAAGTTGGAAGGCAGAATGGTAGCCTTATGCAATGCAAATGCAGGTAGAGGTAGAGCTTAACCTTAGAAGTTAGAATAGTAGCCTTATTTAAGTTGAAAGGCAGAATGGTAGCCTTATGCAAGTTGGATGGCAGAATGGTAGCCTTATGCAAGTTGGAAGGTAGAATGGTAGCCTTATGCAATGCAAATGCAGATAGAGGTAGAGCTTAACCTCGGAAGGCAAAATAGTAGTATTATGTAATGCAAATGCAGATAGAGGTAGAGCTTAACCTTGGAAGGCAGAATAGTAGCCTTATGCAAGTTGGAAGGCAGAATGGTAGCCTTATGCAACGCAAATGCAGATAGAGGTAGAGCTTAACCTCGGAAGGAATAATAGTAGCCTTACGCAAGTTGGAATGCAAAATAGTAGCCTTATGCAAGAAATAAAATAGCAAATGACTGTAGAGTTTCTTAGATGATAACAGATTGCGGCGTGGTGATTACTGGGGGCATTGTGACATACGGAACATCATGGGTGTATGCTGATAGTATATGTTGGTAAGTGCAATGGTTCGGAGAATCGTATTCTTGAACAACGTTTGTTCTATGGACATACAGTATGTTCAATGATTTTGTAATCCTAGTGTCTGCATCCATACAAAAATTGTGAGTTTTGTAAAGGGGAAGGTTAGTTTGTATCCTCACTGGCTTTGCTTGACTCATTCAGCTTTGATCTAGTGATAGAGTCTGTATCATTGGGGTATCATTGCTAAACAAAATAGTTTCAATAATAGACATGCACAATTTTGTAAAAGTATGAGATAAACGTATAATTAAAAATAGTTTTTAGATGAACCGCCGACTGTGACGCAATTCAGGACATTGCAACCTTTCCTGCTACGGAATTTTGAGGGTTCTCCTCAAAATTCCTAGTTTGATGGGTTGACGCTTTGCCTGTTGCTCGTGCAACGATCGGCTAAAATTNGGGGGGGGGGGGGAATGAAAATTTTATTGAATTGTGACCAAACCCATATGGCTGCCTACGTATCCCCTCTTAAACGGGAATCAGGTAAGGCATAGTTTAATTTACATCATATAGGCAAAACATAAATATTACACATAGTAACACTTGACTGCATCTGAATTAATCGACTTTGGCCAGACTTCTCCGTCTATTTCTACAAGTATGAGGGCTCCTCCTGTCAAAACCCGGTGAACCATGTAAGGACCCTGCCAGTTGGGAGAGAACTTCCCTTTGGCTTCTTCTTGATGAAGAAAAATTTTCTTTAACACTAGCTATCCAGGTGTAAAAGTGTCTTGGCTTGACTCTTTTGTTGAAGGCTCTGGACATTTTGTTATGATAGAGTTGAACATGGCAAACAACGTTAATTTTCATTCCATGTATAAGAGCCAGTTGCTCGTAACGACTCTTCACCCACTCTGCGTCGTTGAGCTCAGCTTCCTGTATGATCCTTAGGGAAGGAATTTTTACTTCTACGGGAATGACGGCCTCTGTACCATAAACTAGCATATAGAGGTTTGCCCCGATTGATGTGCAAACTGTGGTGTGATACCCTAATAGATCAAATGATAACTTCTCGTGCCACTACTTATGCTTCTCTATCATTTTCCTCAATATCTTCTTGATATTCTTGTTGGCGGCTTCCATGGCTCCGTTAATTTAAGGGTTGTAGGCTGTGGAACTCTTGTGTCTGATCTGGAACACTAAATTGACAGACAACGCGGTCGCGAACAAAGTCTGCCATGACTTTCTTACTTACTTCCTTGTAAGATGTTTCTTCGACCCGCTTTGTGAAATAGTCAATTACCACTAAGATAAACACGTGTCTGCTGGAAGCGGCAGGCTCGATTGGTCTAATGACGTCCATTCCCCAAGCGGCGAACGACCATGGTGAGCTTGTTGTGTTGAGCTTGCTTGGAGTTACCTTTATCATGTCTGTATGTATCTGACAGTGATGGCATTTCTGGACATACTAGTTGCTCCTTCTTTTATCTCATGCAGCCCTTTGCCCAACTTCTTAAGTGTTACCAAAGGATAGATGTTAAGGCTAGAACCCCCATCGATCAAGATCCTGGTGATGAAATAGTCTTCGCATCGTATAGTGAGGTGCAGTGCTTTGTTGTGACCTAGCCCTTCAGGCGGCAGCTCATTCTCATAGAATATGATTTATGGATTTCTAGAACTTGCCCTACCATATTAGCCATTTCCCCGTCGGTGATGTTACTTGGTACGCATGCTTTACTCAGCACCTTCAACAGAGCATTCTTGTGTGTTTTAGAATTCTGCAGCAACAAGAGGATGGATATCTGTGCTGTCGTCTTTTTCAATTGGTCGATGACCGAATACTCCTTGGCCTGTATTTTCCTCCAAAGGTCATCCGAACCAGTCTCAATGAGGAGAGGCTGATTGGAGGCATGCTTGCTTGATTTGGCTATATGCTTAGAGGTATAGACTCTACCAGTTCTTGTCATACCCTGGGTTGTGATAGTCTCTTCGATTCTGACCCTACCCGTTATCCTTGCCTAAACTGTATAATCCCAGAGTATAGCATTTGTCTAGAATGACGGCATGGTGGGCATCGCCACTGGGATCGGCACGACTATCTTTACTTTGAATGGAACATGTTCTATGGCTGGCAAGACTACAATATCAAATGGTGCTGGTGCCTTTGGTGATGGTGCTGCTTTGAACTCAAGAGGTATAGACGCATCTACCTCTGTGTCCTCAGACGGATGGATCTGGACTATAATTAGATTGAGAGTAAATGTTGGTTTCTTTGGGTCATCGCCTTCTGTGATCAACCCGATGAATCGTTCGGGATCCCAATCATCCTCTACTTCAATCATGTGAATACCCCCACCTTTATGGTCCAGTATAGGGTTCTTGCAGACGTTCGGAGCGGATTCCTTTACTATAATTACTTTGTTATCAATCAGAGACTGTATCATTTCTTTTAAAAAGTGACATTTATCGACTGTGTGTCCCTTCATGCCGGAGTGATATGCACAAGACTTGTTTGGGTTAACCCGCTGAGAAGGATTCTCAAGGTTGTAGTAGGGACGGGGGTGACATAACCGGTGGCTTTGAGCCTCTCATATAGCTGGTCAATGGGCTCGACGATGGCTGTGTATTGTTTTGGAGGCCTCAGATCAAAATTAGGTCGGGGCCTAGGGAAATTTTAGCGTGCGGGGGGTGACTAGTAATGAGATGGTTGGGCATTGTAAGTTTGGTAGACATGAGTAAGTTGGGAGTATCTGGGTAAGGTAGGCTGATATGTAGGAAGTGGAGATGACTGATAAGTTGGTGGTGGAGCTTAGTAGGACGGTGCTTGGTAATTTGGGGCTGGCTGATATATGAGTGGAGGTATTTGGTAACTTTGGTATTTGAGGGGAGACTTGGTCCTTTGTGTGACCATTACAGCCCCTACGTCCCTCTTCTTAGACACCCCACCAAACTACAAGGCCTTATTTGTAGCTTGCAAGACCTCAAAGTTTGTAACCATATTACTCTTAATATCTTCTTCAATTCGTTCCCTCAGTTTGGTAATGTTAGAAAACTTATGATTCTCAATCACCATCAATTGTTCATAGTATTGCGTGTCTTGGGCCCGGACAAAGAACTTGTTCATTTGTTCTTCTTCTAAGGCAGGCCTGACCTTAGTAGCTTCATACCTCCAGTGAGTAGCATACTCACGAAATGTCTCCGTGAGGTTCTTCTTTAAATTTTTGATATCGAACACATCTGGCGTGTTCTCTATGTTAAACCTGAACCTGTCCATAAAATCAGATGCCATACCTACCCAGCTCGACCACTTCTTAGGATCCTGGCTGATGTACCAAGATAGAGCATCTCCTTTCAGACTCCTCATGAACAGTTTCATGCGGATCCTTTCATATTTTCCTACCCCGACCAGCTTGTCGCAGTATGTTCTTAGATGGACCCTTGGATCACTTGTACCATCAAACATCTCGAACTTAGGAGGTTTGTACCCCTATGGTAGTTCGACATCCGGTTGTATGCAAAGGTTTTCATAGTTCAACCATTCGATCCCTTTACTTTCTTCGACACCCTAAATTCAGCTAGTTAGTTTCTTAAGTTCCTCAACCAAGTTTCTGATGAGTAGATCCTTTTCATCAGACTCGGGTGTGCAAGATATAGGTTGGGTGGAGAGTGGCATGGTCTCCACATAGATGGGTTTGTTGTGGTGGCCTGGTGTGTGGGCATGGAAAAGGTCATTTGCGGAGTTTTGCAGTTTTGGGATGAGTAGTCGAGTGTTGTTTGGGGTATGGCAAGTGTTGCATTGGTTGTTTGGGAGAGCAGTGGGATGATTTTGTTGTTTTGGGATATTATGAGGAGGTGTGGTGTTTTGAACATTGGGGAAGTTGGCGTCTGGGGTGCTGAGGTAAAATGACATGTTGGCCAGATTTCGAACCTGATCGAGCTCTTCCTGGAACTTTAACTATTTCTTTTCAAGTTATGACACATTTTTGTTGGGAACCCGAATACCATGACCATCATTGACCTCTGCAGTTGTGTTCTCTTTTCTGATGTTGTTCAAATCTTCAATTTTGCTTTTGTTCTTGTTCTTTACAGGACTAAGAGGAGGAGTGGGTGGAGGTCCCTTGATCTCGTGGAATAAGATAATGTTGCCAGAGTGCACGAACTAATCTTTGGAGAGTGGAATAACAAAACAAAAATAAAACAAAAAGGTAACCAAATTAGTGAGGATCATAAAAAGTGTTGCATTATTTAAACATGTAGTGCAGTAATGTAAATCATATCCTAATTTGGGAACCTCGTTGTTCCCAAGGTGGGCCTAGCGACAAGTTGATTTGGAGAACTTGGAATGCAAAATGCCTCATTTCATTGATAAAGATAAGACGAATCCCAAATTGACAGGAAATATAAGTTAATAATGGCCACTGGCCTTGCTAAATTTTAAAGCAGAAAAGATAAATTCCTATCTACTTGGTCCTAGAAAGACCTTCCCCAGATTCGGCATCCTTGGCTCTGTCGAACAGATTCCCCAACTCGCGAAGTCCTAGTAATAGTTATGCTCTGGCTAAATATCCCCCTTCAGTTCCTTTACCCTTTTGAAAATCTTCGACCCTTTTGAGAAACTCTCTTTCTAGCTCCACTATGCCTCGCTCCAGATATCCCAGCCTTTTGTTGGCATTGGTAACAATGTCTTTCCATTCCTAGATCAGCTTCTAGTTGGACTCTTGTATGTTTTGATGTTCACTTTCGCACTCACCAAATCCTTTTACACAACTAGTTGTACTTTACTTGTGCCTCGGCCTTTTCGTCTGTAATCATGTGGCCTCGAACAAACTCTAGCTGGCCCAAACCATCATGATTGTCTTCCAACCAACCTTAATAAAAAGGAGTACAATCGGCTTGGTATCTGTCTGGATCTATGGTGTCTCTCCCCATTACAATCTTGCTATGCCACGTGTGTTGGGCTTGGCACTTGTAGGGACTATAATTGCCTTGGAAGTCGGCTCGAAAGTGGCTCATCTTGTCGACCCTGGGTATGACTTGCTTACTACCAGCTTTCCTCATAACTTGTAGAGGGACGTAAGGGTAGGTTCCCTGAGACCGATTAGTATCAGGAATGGTGCATCTCTGGATCAGGCGATGAACTCCTATGTCGGAATCCATTCGAACATCCACTGAACTTGTTCCTTGGTCAGATTATCAAATAACTCAACCCATCCTTTAGCATCCTCGGGCTGAGCAAACATGTCGGCGATGTAATTCATTCGCTTTGGATGATGGAAAACGATGTGATCATCCTAGTCCCTATGCTGAATTTCCTGTCGATATTTGCCCTTTTGGAGATGCTCTATGAGCCAAAGTTGAAGTAGCAGATTGTAGCTTTCGAAGTGTTTTGCTCCTCATTGACACTTTTCTAACGCTCGGTATATGTTTGCAATAAGCATGGGTACGATGCTGAATGCCTGCCCATCAATCCCCTCCATTAGAGTTTTGGTTACCATAGCCAGCCTAGTATGAATTCTACCTTTCTTCATCAGAAATACAATCAGACCCATGAAGACGAAACCCTGTGATGGACGTGTCCCAAGGATGTGATGGAAAACTCGCCAGAGTAGGTACGGTAAGATTTGTTGTGACCGTACCTTTCATACAAGTAGTCAAAAAGGATGTATGAATCCTTCAAGCATGTTAATTCTGGATTCTTCTTCAAACCTATCATTTTAAGGAAGCCCCTACCTTTGCAATTCTCAAGCATTAGCAAGCCCGGAGTTTCCCATACTAGACCGGCCAGTTCTCCTATCTCCTCCAGCAAATGTATCATTTCAATGCCCCTAAAGCGGAATACGGCTCTTTCACAATCCCAAAACAACATGGCAGCTTCTATGATCATGTTATTAGGTTGGACCTCCAAAAGGGATGGTAGATTTCCCAGATATTTTCTGGCGAGATTTTGATCACTAGAGTGTAAATCTTTCCACCAGCTTAGCAACCTTGGGTGGATGTTGGTGACCATGCTGAATCTGGGGACTTCGTCCTCATATTTCTGCAAGGCAAATAAAGTTAGACCCATCCCCCACTAGACTCTACTATTTAATATCAATGATTCACATAAAGCATCTAGTTCTCCAAATAAATGCACAGAATGTGATGGCTGTTGATACCCAATTTTTCCCTATCTATTTTTATTCTCAAAATAGCATGTACATGCATATATAAGTATGCCCATGAATTTTTGACATTTTTCTAATTTTTTAAAGTTTTAAAAATCATTTTTTGTACAAAATCCAATAATTATTACCAAAAATATTATTTTATCGAGTAATTTATTTCCATCCTCATGTTTACATCACAATATAATTAAGGTGATTTTTGCATATTTTTTACAAATATATTTGGTACTTTTAAAGCTAAATTGATATAATTGCAATTATAGCCTATTTTTCGATTAATAGTATTTTATAATTGCAAAATTAGCTCCAGTAATATTTAATTATTACTAATATATTATTAATTAGTTCTGTGCTTTTAATTTTCTTTTAAGAGCATTTTCATTATTTTGTATAAAATAAAAAGGGAAGAAATGGTTGTTTCACATTTAGACTCATCTATTTCAATTATAGCCCCTTTGCATTTCAATTTTAACCGTCATTTGGCCCAATCCCAACCCCAACCTGACCGGCCCATTTTTTTAACCTGACCCAACCCATAACTCAAGCTAAATGACCCTACCCGATTCCCACTTACCCTCTCAAATCTGGACCGTTGATCATTCAAGATTAACGGCCATAACCTACCCTTCCATAATTAAACCTAACGACCTATACTAATCCCCCTCATTTCCAACCCTTTAGCTGCCCTTGAATCCCCAAACCCTCTCAGACTCTCTCAAGCTTCTTTGGAACCCTAGCCTCCCCTACCTTGTTCCACCGTGTTTTTCACTGGAGTCCATGGCTTCTCAGGCCATGGACAGCCTGTACTCACCTCCTCTGGCTCCTACATGCCTATTGCTCGAAGGTTCGAGGCCAGACCTCGAGAGTCTTCACTCAAACCTTCACCGATTCGAGGAATCCGGCCATCTCCGACCTTGCTCTAGTGGCTCTTGGTCTTCTGAGCCTGATTCTGACCTCATCCGACTTAGATCGGACGTTTTCGAAGCCTTTCTCATTCTAGGATTCATCTGAAACCTTAACTATCGAGGTTCTCTCCGATTATTTTTAGATCTGTTATATGTTTGCACTATTTCTCAAGTTTCTTAAACGTTTTCTCCGATTTTCTTTCAAAATTACTTCTTTTCGATTAGGGTATCTGGAAAAGGTTCCTAAAAATGTTTCTGACTCTTCTTCTTCTTCTTCTTCTTTTCTTGGTGTGAATCGATCCCTACTATATTCTTATTTGCTCTTTTCTGACTCGCATGCTTTTTCGTGTGTTCTTATGTTTACTGTATTATGAAGTTTTTCTATTGTGCTCTGTTCTGTCTCCTACTGGTTTCAATATCATGTTCTCACATGTCTATTTTATGTGTTCCTTTACTGTGTTTTTCCTACTGAGTTTTAGTCCTTTATTTGCCTTTACCAGACTTTGTCTGGGTTCTTTCTAGATGTGTTTCATCGACTATTTCCTTAAGTTTACACTACCCCTTTATCTCCTAATCTCGTTTAAAGTCCAAGCTATTCTTGAAACTTGTTCCCTGTACTTCAAATCAGTTTCTATGTTCTATTTGCCTTTAACCTGCTATTGTGCTTGTATGTTTTCTCATGAGAGTCTGAAAGAGGTCTCTGAGTCTGTTTCAATAGCTTGCCTTCTCATCTCTGTGTCGAATTCGAGTTTAAAAACCCTAGAATTTGGGGGTTTCTTTGGCGAGTTTGATTTTGGGTTTGGACAGGGGTTCTACTTTGAAACCTTGAAATCTCAGACTCACTCCGAGTTTATGAACTGAATTTGAACTTTTCTGTGTTTGTGATTTTGAAACTTTCTTGCTAGTCTTTCGTAATTAGCATCACATCCCTCTTGCTTGACATGTCTATGTGTTTTATATATGAGAACTTCTTTTTCAAAAGTTTTGCCAACTATTAACTGATTCTGAATCCCTTTAATGTTGCTTATTTGATTGTTACTGATTTTTTCCTAAAATAAACTTTCCTTTACCTCTTTTCTGACTTGGTTCAATAGAACAAGGCTTTCAACTTGGTTCTTTTACTAGCTGTTTTACTGATTCCCTTTTCTTGTTTTTCACAAATCAAGTACCACTAGACTTTTACCTTAAATATCTTTTATGTATTTACACTTCATTGTACTACTGGGGAAACTATTCTGATTGACCATTTCCTTAATTATCTCTATCCGTTGGAAATCAGAGTTCCTTAATTGAAGGGAAATTGATTTTCAAGGTTATTTTCCTTACCTTTTCTTACTTACGTGCTACACTATAAAAATGGCCCTCTCTTCTATACTTTAAAACAATCCTGATTCACTAATTTTCGAATCACAAACTCTTTTGCACTCTTTACTCTCTTTTAAGATCGTTTGCATTGCTTGCTCGCAATTTGGCTTACCAAAACTTCTGCTTTTCATTTACTTTCCTGAAACTGGTATGTCCTACTTTTGATTCCAGCATCAACTCAAATGTGTTTACTTACAAGCTTTTATGCCCATGTCTACTTTACTGCTTTGTAGAGTTCAACTTTAAAGTAGTTACTTATGCCTTGTTATCTGTTGTTGCAATGAGTCCCTATCCATATCCCCTTTTATGTGCTTGGGCTATAGTTTAAGACATGGAAATATACAAAGTTATTATCATGGATTAAAATTGGGTCCTTTGGATCCTAACCTCTTTAAATTTCCCAAACCCCCATTCCCCTATGTGTATTGAGTTAAGGTATAGCCTGGCACCATCCAAATTGTTGTCCAGGGCTGAACCTGACCTTCAAAAGGTCCTAACTCTTTAATTTTTAAGTTGACCAGCTGGTCAGGAGTGTGCCAGCATTCAAATTCTTGGGCATGACCACCAGCCTGCCCTGGCATTCCCTAACTCCCCTCTATTGCACTCACACTTGCTCCTAGATTCTAAGTTATGCCCCCCTCCTATAAACCTTGCCTTGGGACCTTGAGTTCCCTCTGAACTTGGACATTTGAGGGTTGGCCCTTCCACACTGCACTATAATCTATTCTGCAGTGATATTTGGGGTGCAAGCATTCCCTGGAACTCTTGAAGCTCCTTGGAACTTTGACACATCCCAAATAAGAGAAAGGCTTTGAAAATCCGATCTTGGAGGCTGGTCTATCTCATATTATTAGACTTTGAGTCTGGATTAGGCTGATTAGATGTAGATGTAATCACTGATGTAATTTTTATTTCTTTTGATTCATTTGGTCCGTAATCACCTGTGTAATAACTTTGTAATAACCACTGGGGTACAGTGAAAAGGGATAGGATTGAATGCATGCCAAAGGGGGTAGATACCATGTCTATAGGATATTTACTCTTTCAAATTCTACATCTCACATAGAAATCATGTTCATAGGACTATTACTTTCAAACCATGCATTTTCACGTAGATACCACTTTTATAGGATATTTACTCTTCCAAATTCTGCATTTCATATAGAAATCATGTTCATAGGATTATTACTCTCAAACTCTGCATTTTCACGTAGATACCATGACTATAGGGAAATATTGTCTCTGAAATTCTGCACCTCATATAGATATCATATTCGTAGGCTTCTTCTGCAATTTCACACAGATACGATGTTCATAGGATTTTTTGCCTTTTCGTATAGATGCCATGTGTCTGAAAGTCTGCATATCATGTAGGTAATATGTCTATAGGACTTCTGCATTTATGCATATGCATAAGTCATTAGGCAAACTTGTTACAGGATTTAAATAATCAACCGCATATAGATGATATGTCTATAGGATTTTTGCATGAACAATAACAGTGTTTAAAATCAGTAACGCCTAGAAAGCATGCCTATAGGAGTTATCAAATAAAACCTGAATCGTCCACTCGCTCCTAAGTCTAAAATCAGTAGCGATTTTGTTTAACACTCGCAGAACCTATAACCTTGTAACTAACCGTTCTTTTTCTGTAATCAGTTTACTCCTTTATCTCTGAACAAATAGATTTCATGCCTATAAGTCCTGTTTAACACATAGGCAAACGATTAAGCAATTAATCAATTGTATCAGTCCTTGACAACTACATCTAAGCAGGGCTAATTTGGACTCCCTATCTGGTAAATATGTGGTAAATCAACCTATCATACGCCTTCATTTAATTCAGACCAAACTAGTATGTGTAAGACATGCTAAACTATATGCTTTTCTTTGTTTTAAGGAGGCATATTTGAGCCACATCTTCTTACTTGCTCTCCCAAATCTGCTGTATATGTTTTGAATGTCGCCTTAGAATTTTATCCTATGAAACTCTCAAAATCCCCCCAACTTCCTTCCCTTTAGGATTAGTAGTCCTATATGCCTCCGGGACTGATAGGATTGGGACGGGTAATAGCATGCAATAAGTAACGATATCATTCCGCGCTTAATACCTTAACGGGGTGGGAAGGGTAGACATGGAGATGATGATCACACGATAACACCATGCGTACGATTGGGCTACCGGTGTTGTGTGGATGATCCATGTGTTTTACAAGCCTAAGACCCCTTTTATTCATGTAACTTTGTTTAAATAAAATTATGTCTTTGCTTTTGCTGCCCCCAAATTCCCTCTTTAGTTTTACAGCATTATTCCCTTTCTTCTAAAATTTTCTATTTATTCATGTCTCGATTAATTTTCTGCACTTAGACCTTCCCTCAAACGAATTGTGGAACCATCTAGAACTTAATTCCAACATGCTTGTAACCCTTATGTGTGAAATTAATGGTATACTTATTTGCATTAAAGTCACAACATAGCATGGTCGGGAACCACACTAGTGGATCTTGAGGGGTGCATAACACCTTCCCCTCGAGATAATTTCTAGCCCTTACCCGAACTATGGTTTTCAAATTCAAAACTCTTGGTGTCATAATGCAGTTAATCAATAGGTGGCGACTCTTAAATTCCAGAACCCAATTCACAAACGGGAATAGAGTTGTCTTCCCAAATATCGTAAACCCGATTTCGCGAGAAAATGGAGGCGTCGACAGCATGGCGACTCTGCTGGGGATTTCTTTAGGCTTTTACCACTTCATGTTATATGCAACTTTATTGCTCTTTTTTGTCTTTTATTGCTTTATTTAATGTCTTTATTCGAAACTAACTTGGCTTTTTGTTTCTTTTTCTCGACTGCTTTCATTTAGTACTTTCCTTCAATGCCGTTGTAATCTTCAAGCAATTATTGTAATCATTACGAACGTGAAAATACGTGGCAATTTATTTCATTCTTGTAATTGCATCTTCAACATCATATTCCACTCGTGCCAAACAAATACCATAGCAACGCTTGATGAGTTGTTGCGCTCTTCCGATATTATTACCCCCTAAATTTGGCAAAGGCATATTTGTGGTAAAACCAGTCGATCTCGACGGTTCCGTGACTTTCCCTTTTGAGTTGTCCGCTCCAATGTACTGGTCTAACACCCCATAGAAACCTTATTCTATTTAATTGTTCATGCATCACTGTCAAACCTAGTCGAGTCAGTTATGTTGTCCACATAATGACTCTTTAAGATAGCCTTGTCCAAAGTCTACTGGGTTTCCTTGGAACCCAAATGGACAACACCATATTCTGTGCATTTATTTAGAGAACTGAATGTTGTTTATGCTAATTATTGATTTAAATAGTTGAGTCCAGCGGGGGTAGGGTCTAATGCTTTGTTTTGTAGAAATGAGGCATGAAATCCCCAGGTTCGGCATGGTAACCAACATTCACCCAAGGTTGCGAAGTTGGTGGGAAGATCTTCATTCCAGTGACCGGATTCTCGTCCGCAAGTATTTGGGGAACTTACCCTCTCTTTTGGAAATTTAGCCTAACAACAAAATCATAGAGGCTGCGACCTTATTCGGGGACAGTGATAGATCAGTGTTTTGATTTGGGGACCTTGAAATGACCCCATTACTCGAAGAAATAGGAGGGTTAGCTGGTATTCCTTGGGAGAATCCGGGTTTGCTCATGCCAGAAAACCGCAAAGGTAGGGGTTTCTTCAAAATGATGGGGTTGAAAAAAAACTCAGATTTGACGTGTTTGAAGGAATCCTATATTCCTTTCGACTATCTGTACGAGAATTACAGTCATAGTAAGTCCTACCGCACCTATCCAGATGAATTCGCCCTCACATCATTAGTGCATATCCACATGAGGGTTTTCGTCTTCATGTTCTGTTTCTTGGGAATGATGGTGTTTCATATGAAGAAGGCTAGGATCTATACCACACTAGCCATGGTCACCAAGACACTAATGGAGGGGATCGGAGGGCATCCTTTCAGCATAGTGCCCATGATTGTTGCTGAGATCTACCGAGCTTTGGAGAACTGTCAACGAGGGGCCAGTCACTTTGAGGGTTGCAACTTGCTACTCCAACTCTGGCTTATAGAACATCTCAATGCCGTCAAGAGCTTCCGCGAAGGCCGTGGAATGATCATATAGTCTTTCACCATCCCAAGAGAATGAACTATATGCCTAATATGTTTGCTCAGCTGGGGTATGCTCGAGGATGGGTAGAGTTGTTTGAAAACTTGAAAGAAAACAAGGTGCAGTGGATGTTCGAATGGTTCCCCACTGGAGAGTTCATCATCCGCTCCTGGGACGCTCCTTTCCTTATACTTATCATTCTGAGGAGAACTTATCCCTATGTCCCTCTCCAAATCATGAGGCAGGCGGGAAGAAAGCAAGTCGAACCAAAAGTTGAAAAGATGAGTCATTTCAGGGCTGATTTCCAAGACGACGATAGCCTATACAAATGTCAAGCTCAACACATGTGGAACAGCAAGTTCATCTTGGAAAAGGATTCCATAGAGCCTGACAGATATCATGCCGGTTACACCTAATACTATCCAGGTTGGCTAGAAGAAGATCATGCTAGGTTAGGACAGCCCGGGTCTGTTTGAGGTCACAGGGTCATCGATGAGAGGGCTGAAATATAGGTTAAATACAACCAGTTGCGCAAGAGGATCAGGGAGTGCGAAAGTGAACATCAGGAAATTCAAGAAGCAAATCAAAAGTTGATCGAGGAATGGAAGGTTATGGTTGTCACACCCAATAAGCGTCTAGGGTATTTGGAGCGAGGGTTGGTAGAGTTGGAAGGGAAATTCATCCGGAGGATCGAGAATTTCCAAAATGTGGAAGGAAATGAAGGAGGACATTTGGCCAGGGCTTATATACTGCTGGGACTACGTGAGCTGGTGAAGCTGTTCAATGGAGCCAAAGATGTCGAGTCTGGGGAAGGTCCTTCTGGGACCAAATAGTTAGGAGTCTCTTTTCCTTTTTGAATGTAATAAGGCCAATGGCCATTATTGACATTTTTACTTTATGCAATTTTAGTGTCGTTTTGGGGTTCGTCTTATTTTTATCAATAAAATGAGGCATTTAGCATTATAAGTTCTCCAAATTAACTTATCTTTAGGCCTACCTCGGTCACAACAATGCACCCAATTTAGGACACGATTTATATTCTTATACTATATGTTTAAATATTGCAATATTTTTCTCGGAATCCATACTTACTTGTTACCTTTTTGTTTTTACTTTTATTTTATTCCCCTCCCCAAAAGGTTAGTTCATGCACTCTGGCATCATCATCCTACTCCACAAGATCTAAGGGCCCTCCACCCCCTCCTCCTCCAAGTCCTATCAAAAACAAGAGCAAAGCAAAAATGGAAGATTTGAACAACGTCAGAAAAGAGAACTCGGTTGAAAGGGTTCCTCATGTTATTCAGGTGTCCAAAGAAAGTGCCGCCCAACTCGAATAGAAGTTACTGAAATTTCAAGAAGAACTAGACCAAGTTCGGAACTTGGCGAGCTTGTCATTCTCCCTCACTACTCCAGATATCAACTTTCCCAATGCTCAACACCCCATACCTCCACAGAACATCCCGAAGCCGCAGAAACAACCCTCTATTCATCAAAATTTCAACACATCCCTGAACAACCAAATGATCATCCCTACCACACTCCCATCTATGTGGAAACCCTACCACAATTCACTCATCCCATTACAAACACACCGGAGTCTGATGACAAAGACTCTCTCATCAAGAACCTGGCTGTCGAGCTCAAGAAATTGACTAGCCAAGTCCAGGGTATTGAAGGAAACAAAGGTATTGAAGGGCTAAATTATGAGGATCTTTGCATTCATCCAGACGTCGAACTTCCCAAGGGCTAAATTAGGAGATCCTAGAGTCCATTTGAGGACATACTGTGATAAATTGGTCGGTGTCGGAAGAGATGAAAAGATTCGCATGAAGCTCTTCGTGAGAAGTTTGAAAGGTGATGCTCTCTCTTGGTACATTAGCCAATATCCCAAGAAGTGGACAAGCTGGGTAGGGATGGCATCTGATTTCATGGATAGGTTCAGATTTAATACAAAAAATGCGCCATATGTCTTCTACATCCAGAATTTGAAGAAGAAACCTACAGAGACATTCCGCGAGTATGCTACTCGTTGGAGATCAGAGGCTGCTAAGGTCAGGCCAGCCTTGGAAGAAGAACAGATGAACAGGTTTTTCATCCGAGCTCAGGATCCATAGTATTATGAGAGGTTGATGCTGATAGAGGGCCAGAAATTCTCCGACATCATCAAGCTAGGAGAAAGGATTGAGGAAGGCATTAAAAGCGGTATGGTCACTAATTTTGAGGAATTGCAAGCTACCAACAAAGCCCTACAATCTGGTGGCCCGTCCAAGAAAAAGGATTTGAGTGCCGTGATGGTTGCATAGAGAAGAAAGTCCCCAGTAAAATACCAAGCATACCCGGTACCTCCTCTCATATATCAACCTATCCTTAATTACCAAGCACCTCCGCCCTCTTACCAAATTCCATCACCTACTTACTAACCATCTCCATCCCCCACGTATCAACCTACCTCACCAAGATATTCCCAACCTGCACCCGTCTACCAAGCCTATAATGCTCAGCCTTCTCACTACCAATCACCTCCCGCCCACCAAAACTTTCCCAGGCCACGCCCTAACTTCGACCATAGACCTACCAAGCAATACACCGCCATCGCCGAGCCAATCGACCAGCTATATGAAAAGCTTAGATCTGCCGGTTATGTTACCCCAATCCCTGCCATAACTCCAGAAAATCCTTCCCAATGGGTCAACCTGAACAAAACCTGTGCATACCATTCCTACATGAAAGGGCATACCATTGACGAATGTCGATCCCTGAAGCATAAAATCCAGGCTCTAATTGACAACAAAATCATCGTGGTGAGGATTCTGCTCCTAATGTTCGCAAAAATCCCTTGCCTGATCATAAGGATGGATGTGTGCACATGATCGAGGTAGAAGATGATTGGGACCCTAAAGGGTCAATTGGATTAATTGCCGAAGGTGACGAGCCCAAGAAACAAACGGTCACACTTAATCCAATTATAGTAAAGATCCAGCCCTCTGGGAACACCGAAGTAAACATGTTCGTGCCTCTAGAGCTTGAAACACCATCATCCGCAAAGACCGCAGAGCCAATTGAGGTAGAGTTTGGGTCTCCAAAGGCACATGCACCATTTGAATTTGTTGTGTTACCTCCCAAAACAAGGGTGCCCATTCCTGTAGCAATGTCAGCCATAACATCGTTCCATACACAAGGCATTCCTTGGGATTACACCGTCGACGCAAGAAGGAAGGGGAAAACTAGGTCAGGAGAAGCAATTGCAGTACAGGGTATGACCAGGACCGGCATGGTTTATACTCCGGAGCATTTAGCTGAATCAAGTAAGCAGGCCTGTGGATGATCTCTGGCGGAAGACATAGGCAAAAGAATACTCAGTTATGGACCAATTAAATAAAACACCGGTGCAGATCTCCATTCTAGCTCTGCTGCAAAGCTCTGAGACACATAAGAATGCCCTGGTGAAGATACTGAGAGAGGCGTACGTACCTAGCAATATAACTGGAGGAGAGATGGCGAACATGGTCGGCCAGATATTGGAGAGTCATAAAATCACTTTCCACGAGAATGGGTTTCCCCCTGAAGGTTTAAGCCACAACAATGCGTTGCACATTACTGTGCAATACGAAGACTATTTCATGACCAGGACTTTGATCGATGGAGGGTCCAGCCTCAAGATTTGTCCATTGGTGACCCTCAGAACATTTGGTAAAAGTCTGCATGAAATCAAGGATGGGGCTATCAACGTCAAAGCTTTTGATGGTTCCCAAAGGTCCACCATTGGGGAGATCCGTTTATGTCTGCAAATGGGACCAGCTTGGTTCGATGTTGATTTTCAAGTAATAGACATCCCAGCATCATACAACATACTACTGGGACAACCTTGGATCCATACCGCTGGAGCTGTAGCATCAACCCTGCACCAGGCAGTGAAGTTCGAGTGGAATCACCAAGAGGTGATTATTCATGGTGACGGGAGTAACCCCATATACAGTCGCCAAACCATCCCAGCAATTGAAGGAAGAAGGAAACTAGGAGGAGAAACCTACAACCAAATTGAGCGAGTCAACGCCGTGGACAAAGATAAGTGGTGGGATAACAAGATAGAAAGTATCCTGAATTGGAGCGGGTATGAACCTGGCAAAGGGCTTGGCAAGAACCTCTAGGGAATCACCAAGCCTATCAAACTGAAGAAGCATGGCACCACTTTCGGGTTCGGGTATGGATATACTTGGGAAGAATTCCAGAACTGGTCGCCACCATGGCGCGACCCCTATTACTCGCTGGAGCACCCGATACCCCGCCTGGAACAGACTTTCCAGTTGGCAGACATCTTATATGGGTCAGAGGAAGAAGAAACATTGGCGACGATGAAGAATTTGTTCTTGGAAGAAGATGATATGGACTGTCATGTCATTTTTGAGGAGGAAGGGGAGGAAGGCCCTTCCATACAAGATGTGAGCCGAGGAACGCGTCTAAAAAATTGGTCCATCAGAACCACCAAGGCCCGAAAAGCTTTGGGGTAGCAAGGCTGAACAAAGCACTATGCAATATTTTTACTTTTCATTAGTTGATTTCCCTTCAGTATTATCTTATAATTTTGAAAAAGAACTCCGATGTTCAAAACAATTTTAGGATTTATTAAAGTATTTCAGTTTCTTATAAATCTCGCTCTTATTATTTTCTCTATCATTTACTTTATTTACACAACATTACTATTACTTATCTTGATGAACCAACGAATGTGACATGCGACGAGATAACGCAACAAACGGATATAGACTTAGAAGAGGATGAAATACTTGAAGAGGTCGTTAAAGAGGTTGAGGACTTTAAGAATAGGCCTAAGTCTAACTTAGACGAAAGTGAGGTTGCCAACTTAGGGGATACAGAGAATTTCAAGGAAACGCGCATCAGTGTTCACTTGTTACCGTCAGAAAAGGAAGAATACAAGGAGTTCTTAAAAGAATATGAGGACATATATGCCTGGTCATATGATGATATGACCAGTCTCAGTACATTTATTGTAGCTCACAAACTGCCGACAGATCCGACATGTCCACCAGTAAAATAGAAGCTCAGAAAGTTCAAGCCAGACATGAGTTTGAAAATCAAGGAAGAAGTCACCAAACAAGTCAAAGTCAAGGTCCTCAGGGTAGTGGTGTACCCAACATGGTTAGCCAACATTGTGCCAGTGCCAAAAAAGGATGGGAAGGGCAGAGTCTGTGTCAACTACCGGGATCTCAACCGAGCCAGTCCAAAAGATGACTTCCCCTTGCCAAACATACACATCCTGGTTGAAAGCTGTGCCAAGCACGAGTTGTAGTCATTTGTCGATTGTTTCTCTAGATATCACCAGATATGGATGGACGAAGAAGACGTGGAGAAAACGACTTTCATCACGCCGTAGGGAATGTATTGTTACAAGATGATGCCATTTGGATTAAAGAATGCTGGGGCCACCTATATGAGGGCCATGACTACTATTTTCCATGACATGATACACAAAGAGATAGAGGTGTATGTAGACGACGTCATCATCAAATCCATGAAATCCACAAATCATATGGAAGATCTGAGGAAGTTCTTCAACAGACTGAGAAGGTACAACTTGAAACTGAATCCCGCCAAATGTGCATTCTGGGTTCCAGCCGGAAAACAGCTTGGGTTCATCGTAAGACGACGAGGAATAGAACTGGATCTGTCAAAGGATAAGGCCATTCAAGAATTTCCACCGCCAAAAAACAAGAAAGAGGTTATGAGTTTCCTGGGTACGCTCAACTATATCAGCCGATTCATAGCCCAGTCCACTATCATTTGTGAACCAATCTTCAAGATGGTAAAGAAGGACGCTGCTACTAAATGGACTGAGGAATGCCAGAAAGCCTTCGACAGAATCAAGGAATACCTGTCAACGCCGCCAGTCCTGGTTCCGCCCGAACCGGGTAGACCGTTATTGCTCTACCTTGCAGTACTGGATGGAGCGCTCGATTTTGTTTTCGGACAACATGATGAAATGGGGAGAAAGGAGCAAGCCATCTACTATCTTGGCAAGAAGTTCACCCCATACGAGGCCCGGTATTCCCTACGAGAACGCACCTGTTGTGCTCTGACTTGGGTAGCTCAGAAGTTGAGGCATTATTTCTGTGCCTATACCATTTATCTTATATCAAGGATGGATCCGCTAAAGTACATCTTTAAGAAGCCCATGCCCATGGGAAAGCTAGCCAAATGGAAAATCTTGCTGAGTGAATTTGATATTGTCTACGTAACCCGGAAAGTGATCAAAGGACAAGCACTAGCCGATCATCTTGCCAAAAACCCCGTGGGTGGAGAATACGAGCCTCTAAAGACATATTTTCCTGATGAGGAGGTCTCTTTTATAGGAGAAGACATTGTAGAATTCTATGATGGCTGGAGAATGTTCTTTGACGGAGCATCAAACTTTAAATGAGTTGGCATAGGAGCAGTTCTAGTATCAAAAATAGGTCAACATTATCCGGTGTCCGCTAAACTCAGGTTCCTGTGCACCAACAACATGGCCGAGTACGAAGCCTGCATATTGGGACTCAAGCTGGCCATTAACATGAACGTTCAGGAGTTACTAGTGATCGGGGATTCTGACTTGCTCATACATCAGGTTCGAGAAGAGTAGGCAACCAAGATACTCCGATACTTGCATCATGTACATGAGTTGAGGAAGAGGTTTACAAAGACAGAATTCCGGCATGTCCCCAGAGTCCAGAATGAGTTCGCCGATGCATTGGCCACTCTATCATCGATGATTCAACATCCAGATAAGAACTTCATTGATCCTATCCTGGTAAAAATCCAGGATCAACCCGCTTACTGTGCTCATGTCGAGGAAGAAGCAGATGGAAAACCATGGTTTCACGACATTAAGAAGTATCTATCAACATGAGAGTATCCATAACTTGCAAACACTACTCAAAAACGCACACTGCGGAGGTTATCCAATCACTTCTTTCATAGCGGAGGAATCCTGTATAGGAGGACTCCCGATTTAGGATTACTAAGCTGTCTCGAAGTAAAGGAAGCATCCAGATTATTGGAGGAGGTTCATGCAGGGACCTGTGGCCCGCACATGAATGTTTTTGTCTTTGCCAAGAAAATACTCCGAGCTGGTTATTTCTGGATGACTATGGAGATGGACTGCATCCAGTATGTCTGAAGATGACATCGCTGCCAGATTCATGTAGACATGATAAAGGTGCCTCCTAACGAGCTTAATGCAACAAGCTGACCATGGCCGTTCGCCGCTTGGGGAATGGATGTCATCGGACCTATCGAGCATGCCGCATCAAACGAGCATAGGTTCATTCTAGTGGCAATTGATTATTTCACCAAATGGGTTGAAGCAGCATCATATAAGGCAGTAACCAAGAAGGTTGTGGCAGACTTTGTCCACAACCGTATCATTTGCCGGTTCGGCATCCCAGAGTCAATTATCACTGATAATGGTTCCAATCTCAATAGTAATCTGATGAAAACAATGTGTGAGACATTCAAGATCAAGCACAAGAATTCTACAGCCTACATATCTCAGATGAATGGAGCCGTAGAAGCGGCCAATAAGAACATCAAGAATATACTAAGGAAGATGATAGAGAAACACAAGCAGTGGTACGAAAAGCTATCATTTGCTTTATTAGTGTACCGTACCACAGTTCGCACATAAATTGGGGCGACTCCTTATATGCTGGTTTACGGTACCGAGGCAGTCATCCCAGTCGAAGTAGAGATTCCCTCCCTGAGAATTATATAGGAAGCGGAACTTGAGGATGCAGAATGGGTAAAGAGTCGCTACGAGTAGTTACCCCTCATAGATGGAAAAAGAATGAACGCAATTTGTCATGGTCAACTATATTAGAAAAGGATGTCCAGTGCCTTCAATAAAAAGGGCCATACCGAGACAATTCACGTTAGGACAGCTAGTACTGAAGAAATTTTTTTCGTATCAGGGTGAGGCCAAAGGAATGTTCTCTCCTAAATGGCAAGGCCCGTACGTGGTTCACCGGGTCCTAACAGGAGGGGCCCTCATACTCACAGAAATGGATGGGGAAGTCTGGCCAAAACCAATCAATTCAGATGCAGTCAAGTGATACTATGTGTAACCATTTATGCTCTCATTATGTAATTTGAACTACGTCTGACCTAATTCTCATTTAAGAGGCGATACGTAGGCAGCCCTATGGGTTCAGTCACAATTCAATAAAATCTTCATTTTCCCAGTAATTGGAAACTGGGGCAGAATTTTGAGGAGGACCCTCAAAATTCCGAAGTTGATTCTCAATCCTTCATCGCACGCAGCCGTCAGATACACCAGCCCAGTAAACTGGGGCAGAATTTTGAGGAGGACCCTCAAAATTTCGGAGCAAAAGAGGTCGCAATATCTTGAACCATGTCGCAGTCATCGGTTCATCTAAAAGAAAATCATTTTTTTATTTTTATTTATGTGTACATCATATTTTTTAAAAGTTATGCATGGCTACTATCAGAATTGCTTTGTTTAGCAACGCTGCCAGTGAAAGCAAGAGCCAAGTAGGATGAGCGCAGTCCACGGTAAGACGAACTAACCTTCCCCCTTGACAAAACTCACAATCTTTCTTTTAATGCAGGCACCCCAAAACATAGAGCCATCAGATCCGGTTACGTACTCCTATTTTGCAGGAGTACAACTCTCAGAATCATTGCTCATTTACAACTGCTATCCGCACATGACCTCCCCAGCAGCCACAAGGACAACTAACTATCAGCTATCACCTCTCAACTAAAATATTTCGTTACTCTTCACCTTTATTTATTGCATTGCATAAGGCTACCTTTCTGCCTTCTGAGACTCTTCTCTGTCTCCATCCTGCATTTCCTTGCATTGCATAAGGCTACTTTTCTGCCTTCCAAGACTAAGCACTGTCTCCATCCTGCATTTCCTTGCATTGCATAAGGCTACTTTTCTGCCTTTCGAGACTAAGCACTGTCTCTATCCTAAATTTCGTAAGGCTACTTTTCTACCTTCCGAGACTAAGCACTGTCTCCATCCTGCATTTTCTTGCATTGCGTAAGGCTACCTTTCTGCCTTCCGAGACTAAGCACTGTCTCCATCTGCATTTCCCTGCATTGCATAAGGCTACTTTTCTGCCTTCCGAGACTAAGCACTGTCTCCATCTGCATTTCCCTGCATTGCATAAGGCTACCTTTCTACCTTTCAAGGTTAAGCACTACCTCCATCCTGCATGGCTGAAATATCGCCACCTCTTGTTTGCATCGGCCGAAAGATCGCCAGTTTATATTTAAATCTTTACATCGGCTGAAATATCGCCAACTTTATTTAAATCTCTACATCGGCTGAAATATCGCCAATTTTACTTAAATCCCTTGCATGGCCGAAATATCGTCAACTTTATTTAAATCTTTACATCGGCTGAAAGACCGCCAGCTTTATTTAAATTTCTGTCGGCTGAAATATCGCCATTTATATTTTTGCTTCATATCAGCTGAAATATCGCCAACTTTATTTCATTCTCTATACCGGCTGAAAGATCGCCAGTTTATATTTAAATCCTTGTATGCTGAAATATGGCCATTTATATTTATGCTTTATATCGGCTGAAAAATCGCCAGTTTACATTTGAATCTTGTCGGCTGGAATATCGCCATTTACATTTATGCTTTACATCGGCTGAAATATCGCCAAATTGTCCAAAGGCGTCATTGTTCGGAGGCACCATTTTCATAGCCCGAGAACGCCATGCCATGGCCTGAGGACCCCGTTTTATATTCTGCACATCATTATTCAAAGGCATCATGGTTCGGAGGAACCATTGTTATAGCCCGAGAATGTCATTTCATAGTCTGCGAATCCTTTATTGTACGCTTCATGGCTCGGGACGTCATGGTCCGAGTACATCTGTAAGGCCCCATGAAATCCCTAGTAAAAAAAAGACACCGGATCCCGTGGTGCCAATTTAGGACCTTTTTGGACTGAATAATGCTTTAAAAGGACAAGAATAAGTTTCCAGAAAAAAAATTGCAAGAAATGCGGTCCAGAATGCAG
>MU740888.1:5772-25275 GCA_026770625.1 Nicotiana glauca | reverse complement strand
TCGTTTGGTCCGGTTTTTGATTGAATGCGCATTTCGGAAGTTTTGATGAAAACTAGGCTTGAATCCAATGTGTTTTATTGGTTTTAGCGTTGTTTGACGTGTTTTGAGGATTGGAACAAGTTTGAATACGGTTATAGGATGTGTTGGTGTTTTTGGTTGAGGTCCCGGGGGCCTCGGTGTGATTCCGGGTGGTTAAACGGGAACTTTGGAAGCATGTTGCAGGTCTGAAACTTCTGCCTTCTGTTGTTTCCGCATCTGCGAAAAACGAGCTGCAGAAGCGGTTTCGCAGATGCGGTGGTATGGCCGCATAAGCGGTCAGGCGTGGCCCAGGGAAATTCCGCATAAGCGGACTAAGGGGTCGCTTCAGCGGTTCCGCTTAAGCAGATAATTCATCGCACAAGTGGTCCCACGAATTTTTAAGTGAGACCGCATAAGCTGTCATTTTGTCGCATAAGCGGTACCGCAGGTGCGGTTAAATGACCGCAGAAGCGGAAATCGAGCCTGTGTTTAATGAACAGTGTTCGCGATTTTCAGAAGTTAAGAAAAATATTTGGGACTTCGACTAGGGTTGTTCTTGGGCAATTTTGAGGAGAAATCGAAGGAGCTTCATCAGGTAAGAACTATTAGCCTTGGAATATGTTATTTTGGTGTAAAAACATTGATTAAATACTGAATTTCAAGGATTTAAAGGTTAAAAATGGAGGATAGGGCTTGAAAACTCAAGAGAGTTTAACAATGAGTTTGGAGGGGCAAACGAACTCCGATTTTTGTAAATTTGATATGCATAGACTCGTGGTGAGACGAGGAATCCAGTGATGTAAATTTTGGAATTTTTCGAGAAGTGGGCCCGGGGCTCGAGTTTTGCCAACTTAGTGTTTTTGAGTATTTTTTGAGTTCTTTCGATTAGGTTATGTCCCATTGGTCTATTGTAATGTATTCGTTGTTGTTTTGACTAGATTTGACGTGCGAGGAGGCAAATTCGAGAGGAATAGGCATGGCGGATTAGTTTTGTGGCCGGCTTGAGGTGAGTAATAGATGTATATGATGACCTGAGGGTTTGAAACCCCGGTATCTCACATTGTGACGCTGTATTGAGGCGAGACACGTACTCTAATGTGAGTGCAGGGTCGTTTGTGGACGGGACTATGGCTTAGTCCGTCTGAGAAATGTCTATACTGTGTTATATGCCTAGAAATTGACTAGTAAACATCCTACTTGGATTGTTATGAGCATATTCGGGCTGCGAGCCAACTATTTGGATCCCTTACGGGTTATTATCACTGCTTCCATGATATTGAGAATGTTCCCATGATATCAGTCCTGAGTTAAATATTATCAGAAAAATGAGTAAAAATCTTCTAAGGCTTTAAATCACTTAAAATATAATACCTATTAAATGGAATCGAAAATGGTAATTGATTGTGCCTGTATGGCTTGCTTGCATATATATATTTGGACTGATTGTGGACCGGGCTGCACGCCGCAGCGAATGCTACTATGTCATTGCGCTTGGGTTGTAGGAGCCCCTCCGGAGTTTGAACCCCCACAGTGAGCGCGGGTACCCAAATGGATCGGGCTGTACGTCGCAACGGTCATGTGTATTGCATTGCATTCATACATCTATACCTGTTTGTGTTATCTGTCATTAATTGTTGTTATTACACTGTTAAATGTGTAGGCGTATTGGTTATAACTTTGCATTGTGGTATTTCGGGATTTCTTACTTTCAGTCATTATATATGTCTATTACCATTGAGTTGGAAGTACTCACTTTACTCCCTACACCATGTGTGCAGATCCAGGTATCCCGGGAGTTTAGCTGAGCTTTTGCTGATTTCAGAGTTTATCTGGAGTTGTCGAGGTAGCTGCCTGACGTCCGCAGGACCCGACCCATCCCCTATCCCTTATATTATCTTTCCGCAGTTTTGAGATATTGTATTAATTGGTGTCTTGTCATACTGTATTGTTGGAGGCTCTAGACTCATGACCCCCAGGTCTTTGGGAGTTTATTCCGTATTATCGTGATATTCAGCTTATTTCTATTAGTTTATACTTTAATCTTTAATGCTGTTAATGGTATCCAAATAATTGGTTTTGAGCTTCATGCTCGGGTTGAGAGTGTAAATGGTCGGGTTTGCCTAGCAGTTGTGTTGGGCGCCATCACGACCGGGATCGGGGTCGTGACAGATACATCTTCACGGCACCCGGATGAATGGAATACCGCGAGCTATGGGCCTCCTCCAATATCAACTCCCAAAGCCCATCCACATTGGGCACACAAATCTGATCCTCCAACCTTAACACACCATCCTCACCAATGGTCAAGTCTCTAGCATCATCATGCTGGACCCTGTCCTTAAGGACAAGCAAATGCGGGTCATCATACTGGCGCTCTCTGATGCGATCATATGGGGAAGACCGAGAAACCACATAAGCCAACACCCGACTAGGCTCCAAAATATCTAGTCTCACTAACAGATTGGCCAAGGCCTGAACATCAACTGCAAAGGGCCTCTCCCCAACTGGAATGTACGCCAAACTCCCTATACTAACTGCCTTTCAGCTCAAAGCATCGGCCACTACATTGGCCTTCCCGGATGATACAAAATGGTAATATAATAGTCCTTGAGTAATTCTAACCACCTCCGCTGCCTCAAATTAAGATCCTTTTGCTTGAACAAATGCTGAAAACTGCGATGATCAGTGAATACCTCACAAGATACACCATACAAGTAGTGCCTCCAAATCTTCAAAGCATGAACAGTAGGAGCCAACTCCAAATCATGTATAAGGTAGTTTTTCTCGTAGGGCTTCAACTGATGAGAAGAATAAGCAATAACTCTACCCTCCTACATCAATATATATCCGATCCCAACTCTCGAAGTATCGCAATATACAGTATAAGAACCTGAAGTTGATGGTAAAACCAATATCGGAGCTTTGTTCAAAGGTGTCTTGAGCTTCTGAAAGCTTTCCTCGCACTCGTCCGACCATACAAATGGAGTGCCCTTCTGAGTCAACTTGGTCAAGGGCAATGCAATAGAGGAAAATCCCTGAACAAACTGGCGATAATAACCTGTCAAACCAAGGAAACTAGGAATCTCTACGGCTGAGGTCGGTCTAGGCCAACTCTGAAGCGCCTCTATCTTCTTCGGGTCGACCTGAATACCCTCGCTAGACACCACGTGCCCCAAGAAGGCCACTGAACTGAGCCAGAACTCACACTTGGAGAACTTTGCATAAAGCTTCTCCTATCTCAATATCTGCAATACAACTCGCAAATGCTGCGCGTGCTCCTCCTGATTACACGAGTACACCAGGATATCATCAATAAAAACAATAACGAACGAATCCAGATAAGGCCGAAATACACTGTTCATAAAATGCATTAACGCTGCTGGGGCATTAGTTAGCCCAAAATACATAACAACAAACTCATAGTGCCCATATCTAGTCCTGAAAGCAGTCTTAATAATATCTGAATCCCTGATCTTCAACTAGTGATAGCCCGAACAGAGATCAATCTTGGAGAACACCCTCGCTCCCTGAAGCTGGTAAAACAAATCAGCAATGCGAGGCATGAGATACTTGTTCTTCACTGTTACTTTGTTCAATTGCCTGCAGTCAATGCACATTCTCATGGTTTCATCCTTCTTCTTCACAAACAAAACCGGTGCACCCTACGGTGACACACTAGGCCGAATGAACCCCTTATCTAGGAGTTCCTGAAGTTGATCCTTCAATTCTTTCAACTCCGCTGGTGCCATACGATATAGAGGAATGGAAATAGGCTGAGTGCCCGGCAGGTCAATACCAAATCAATATCCCTGTCCGGTGGCATGCCCGGCCGGTCTGCAGGAAATATATCGGGAAACTCCCTCACAACTAGAACAGAATCAATGCTAGGAGTCTCGGCTCCAACATCCCGCACAGACGCCAAATATGAAAGGCAACCCTTCCCAACTATACGCTGGGCCTTTAAGAATGAAATCACCCTGCTTGGAACATAATCAATCACACCACGCCACTTAATCCTCGGTACACCCGGTATAGCCAAAGTGCCTGTCTTAGCATGACAGTCCAGAATAGCATGACACGGAGATAACCAGTCCATGCCCAAAATAACATCAAAATCCACTATGCTCAATAGCAATAGATCAACTCGGGTCTCTAGACCCTCAGTAGTCACCAAACATGACCGATACACATGGTCTACAATAATAGTATCGCCCACCAGGGTAGATACATGAACAGGTAAAGCAAGACACCCTTGGGTTGTACCCAAATGATGAGCAAAATATGAGGACACATAAGAATAGGTGGAATCGGGATCAAATAAGACCGAGGCATCCCTGTGGCAGACTGAAATAATACATGTAATAACAACATCTGAAGCAATAGCATCTGTCCGGCCCTGAAGAGCACAAAAGTGAGCCTGACCACCGCCTGATCGACCTGCACCTTTGGGGCGACCCCTGGCTGCCTGACCCTCACCCCTAGCTGGCAGGGCGAGTGCTGAAGAAACTGGACCAGAAGACGAGGGCTGACCCCTCTGTTGAGACGAGCTAGCAGCACGACGAGGAAACTGCCTCCACATATGCCCAAACTCTTCGCACTCATAACAACTCCCAAGTGTTGGATAATGGGACTGAAGGGAACGCCCCGTGCCGGAGTGACTAGCTGATGTACTCGGCCTAGAAGAACCCTGAACAGATGGGACTCGAGATGAACTTTATGCTGAATGAGCGTTGAGTGAAGGCTGACTCTACTGAGAACCATGATAACCACGACCTGAAGATGCCCCGCGATACTCAGGACGGGCTGACTGAGCGAGTCTAAAAGAACGACCCCTACCCTACTGGAACTTGCCCCTTGAAGGAGCGCCACTGTAACTGCCAGAACCTCGAGGCTTCTTGGCCTCCCTCTCCTCTCGATCCTAGCGGCGAACCGCCTCATTCTCTTGAGATATATTAACCACCTCCTCGAATGAAGCACCCAATACTCTCTCTCTCTAGTCATAAGAACACGGAGATGGTAGTTAAGTCCATCAACAAATCTCCTAATGCGCTCACAATCTAACGGAACCATCCGGACGGCATGACGAGCCAACTCTGAAAACCTCATCTCATACTGAGAAACAGTCATATCTCCCTGCCGTAGCCACTCAAACTGCCTGCATAGCTCCTCTTTATGGGACTGCGGTACATACTTCTCCAAGAAGAGAGTAGAGAACACCTGCCAAGTCAAAGGTGCTACACCAGCCGGCCTACGCCTCTCATACGCCTCCCACCAAGTGAAGGCAGCCCTAGTAAACTGAAGGGTGGTAAATGCCACACTACTAGACTCAAGGATCCCCACCCTACGGAGCATAATCTGACACCTGTCAAGAAAACCCTGGGCATCCTCGCCCTCAGCACCGCTGAATGTCGGAGGCTATAGTCTACCAAACCTTTCAAGGCAACGCTACTCATCCTCAGGCATAGCTGGAACCCTGAACTCCTGCAATGGTGCAACTGGCTGAGCTGGAGATATCTCTGGAGTCTATAATCCCTGCACTACCTACTCAGGGGTGCGAGCAGCGGGGGTCTGATTGCCTCCCCCAGCCTGCGAAGTAGCTGCTACTGTGGTGGCTGAAATTGCCCGAGCCAGGCCAGTGCAAACTATCAAAATCTGAGCCAAAGTCTCCTGAAGACCCGGTACCACTATGGGCACAACTGGTGCATGAACTGGTGCTGATGGAGCTTGGTCCTGAGCTGGAGCAACTGGAAGATCCACAGGTGCTGCCCCTGCTGCTCTACCTCTGCCACGACCACGACCGTGTCCACTGCCTCTTGCGGCCTCAGTGGGTGGTACTGGTGGTCGTCTATCACGTCTGGTAGCTCGTGTCCTCACCATCTATGAGAGGATAGGATAAAGAGAAATTAAGTACTCGAATTAACAAGTTCACACGACAAGAATTTAAAAAATGTGAAGTTTTCCTAAAGGTTCTGCAGCCTTTCGAGGATAAGTACAGACGTCTCTGAACCGATCCACGAGACTCTACTAAATCAGCTCATGACTCATGAGACCTAGTAACCTAAGCTCTGATACCAACTTGTCACGGCCCAATTCCCATACGCGGTCGTGATGGTGCCTCTCGTGAAGAAAAGGCCAGCCAGAACAATGCAAACACCTCTTTTAACAATTTATTTAACTTTAACAAATCCAAAACACGTATAAAACAATTATAAATGCAGAAATAGCGATAATAGCAATGGATTCCATCCCGACGCAACCCAAACCGGGGTGTCACAAGTCATGAGCTACTACAGAGTTTATAATGAGTCTACAAAATATAAGATCTGATACAATAGTCTGAAGGAAACTCAAATGATATAAACTAGGGGAGACAAGGGGCTGCGAATGTCAACAGCTACCTCGTCACTCCAACTCGCTGCCTAGTCTGGAAAGAATCAGTGCTCAGGTGCAGACTCAACTATGCCTGTATCTGCACACATAGTGTAGCGAGTAATGTGAGTACTCCGACCCAGTGAGTAATAATAATAAATAATAACTGAAGGCATGAAAACACATAAATGCACAGGGCAACTCTATATAAGGTAGTAAATCACTTAACAATAATAGCAGTAAAGAGTCTATACGATCTCCTTTTAAAAACCGGTAAATCAGGTAAAAACACAAGTAAATAATGAGTAGAAATCTGCCCCTCGGGCCCAGTATCAATCGCTTAGAACAGTATCAGCCCCTCGGGCTCAATATCAGTTACTCAGCATAATATCAACCACTCGGGCTAACTCTCATATCACATGGGTACCCGCACTCACTATGGGTGTTTAGACTTTGGAGGGGCCCCTTACGGCCCAAGCGTTATATTAACATAAGGCCTAAAATCCTTCTCACATCAAACACGAGTCCTGAAAGTCTCCTCACATCACTCACACGGCCTGAAATCCTCCTCACATAACTCACAAGGCCTGAAAGCCTCCTCATATCACTCACAAGGCCTGAAAGCCTCACTCAGTAAAGAAAATATCATAAGCCCCTTGGATGTCAATAAATAGTAGTGCTCAGCCCAAACAACAGTGGAAATATCATTTAAATCTCAAAATTTAATTAAAACGGCTGAGTTTGTAAAACAGTATAATCATTCGGACTCAGTTCAAGTAACACATCAAAATAGTGAGAAAACAGTGATAAAAGTCCGCGAAGGATTCAAGTAGTCGGCATTAAGCCCAAAATATGATAATAAGGCCCAATCATGATGGTATTAACATATCTCAGTCAAATACGCGGTAAAATATCAAACATGATGGACCAAGTCACAGTCCCCAGTAGTAAACAACCCCGTGCTCGCCATTAAGCGCGTGTTTCACCTCAACATAGCACTAAGTTGTGCAAATACGGGGTTTCAAACCCTCAGAATATCATTTACTATCATTACTCATCTCAAGTCGGCCAAAATCCTAGCTCGCTATGCCCTTGCCTCTCAAATCGGCCTCCTCGCGCGTCGAATCTGATCAAAACTACAACGAATACATTACAATAGGCTAAGGGAACATAACCCAATCGAAAAGAATCGAAAAACATCAAAAATCACAAAATTTGCAAAAACTCAGCCCCGGGTCCACTTTTCGATTTCTAGAAAATTTAACATCAACGGATTCCTTATCTCGCCACGGGTCTATACATATTAAGAACTCCCAAATCCGAGCTCAAATGACCCATTAAAACCCAATTTGAAATGTCAAAATCCAAGCCCTAGCTTTTTTCCCTTTTTGATGAATTTTTATAAATTTCTATGTTGATTCTACCATTAAATTATGTATTTAGGTCATAAAACTCACCACCAATCATCCCAGTCGAAATCCCCTTCTAATCCCGTCCAAAAGCTCCCAAGGATGTTCAAAAATGGTGGAAAAAATACCTTAGCTCACGGAACATAATGAAACTTTAAAACCCTTCTGCCCAGCTCTTCTCGCTTCTACCTACCGCTTCTGCGGTTTCCACTTCTGTGGAGCTTACTATTTTGCTCATGACCGCTTCTGCGGTCTAAATTAGCTTATGCAGACACCGCTTCTGCGGACACCTGTCCGCTTCTGCGGAAATCCCCCTTTGGCCAATATCTGCACATGCGGTCCCCCTTTTCACATCTTCGGAATCGCATCTGTGGCCCCTTCTCCGCATATGCAGAATTACCAGAAACCAGCAACTTCAGAAATCTACAATTCTAGAATTCATCCTGATGACCATTCGAATCACCCCGAGGCCCCCGGGACCTCAACCAAAAGTGCCAACCGATCCTAAAATATCATTCAAACTTGCTCCAATCATCAAAATACCTCAAATAACACCAAAATCATCAAATTACATCAGATTCAAGCCTAAGTTCTTCTAAAACTTTCGAAACATGAATTTGATGAAAAATCCAACCAAAACACCTCCGAATGACCTGAAATTTTGCACACACATCCCAAATCACCTAACGGAGCTATAGCAACTCTCGGAATTTCATTCCGACCCTCGGATCAAAATTTCACCCCTCAACCGGAATTCGCCAAAATACTAACTTCGCCAATTCAAGCCTAATTCTACACCGGACCTCCAAAATCAATTGTGATCATGCTTCTAAATCACAAATCATCCCCCGAAGTTAACCGAATCGCCGAAAATCACATTCGATCCCTCTAACTCATAAGTCAACATCTATTTGACTTTTCCAAACCAACCCTTCCTTAAAGAGACTAAGTGTATCATTTCCTTCTAAAACCAATCCAAATCGACTCATTCATCCAAAACTCTTATAATGAAACATAAGAAAACAGAAAATGGGGGAAACGGGGCGGTAACTCACGTGACGACGGCTCGGGTCGTCACATATATGAACAATGATCTTGTTATTGAAATATAAGATATGTGTATACATTTGCTTTTCAACAATGCTAGCGTGTGAACTGCAATTGATGAAACTATAGAACCAAATGAGCAACGCCATTTTGAAGATTTTTTACACACCTTAAATTATGTTAGAATACCACCTACATATTGTTATTTTTTTTTAAATTAAGACCTATTGGCTGACCATATTACATACTATCTGTCAAAAGAAAATGTTATGTTATATTACTATCAGAAAATTCAAATCTTAGTAACACATTATTGAATGGTGCACGATTAATATCTCATAATTTAAGACACATACCATAAGTGCTACTATTGATAGTGGTGATTTAAAAAATAAACATGTAATTGTCCTAAAGATACTATTATTAGCATTAAAAGATGAAAACTACATAGTCCTTTTAAAAGAATAAAATTTTCAATACAGTTGGCATCCGAGCCATGAAAACACAAAGACCTTCGAGAACATGCTTCGATGGCTGGTAAGGGTGTCACAATCCAATTTCTCCTTCCGTGAGTTGTTGTGATAGCACCTAGTCTTTACGACTAGGTAAGTCTAACACTTTACGGAAATAAAATAAAAGCATGAACATTAACTACTAACAGTGATAAATATCTAATAAGCAACTGAATGTTACTCGGCATATAAAATTATCACCTCTGAAAATGTACCAACAATTTTCAAAACCCGAAATACCGCAAGTCACAAGCTAATAAGAAGTCTTAACTGTTCAATACATTATTTCTACATAGAGAAGAAAAAATGAACATAGGGGGAATAGAGGGGGACACCGAAGATCTGCGGCCACGGGCAGATGTACTTTGAAGTCTCCAATAGGCAGCAACGACTGCAACTAGTTGTGAGCACATGATTTTTGCCCTACACGAACTACTCCCAAAGAAATCAAAACAAAAAATTATCTGTTTTATTGTGTGCATTTTTATGAATTTTTGTGGTATTTTATGTCATTATTTGCCTGTGTCAGTCCATGTTTATGTGTTTAAATAAATGAAAAAAATACGAAAAATATGTTGCATTTGCATTTAGGATTTAATTTGATAATCTTTTGAATTGAGTAGTAAATTATTTATTTTACAAAAAAATGTACTTTTGCATTTTTAGTAATTAATGTCAAATTTTGTGTTTTCTTTTAATTTAGTATTTGATTATGTGTGATAATTATTAAGCGTTAAGTAGTATTTGTGAGTTAATTCGGATTTTATAATTTGCTTTAGTATTTTTGGTTTAAATTTTGAAATTAATTTAGGAATAAAGAAAGAAAAGAAAAGAGAGAAATGGGAAAGGAAATTAAACATGGGCCAAAATTCAGGAAGCCCAAGCCAAAACCAGCCCAAATTAACCCCCTACCCGGTCCAAATTGACTAAGCTCATCGACCAATCCAAACGACGTAGTTTTATCATACTTGATCTGAACCGTCGATCTCATTAGATCGAATGGTTCAGTCCGTCTCCAGTATCAACGAAACGATGTCGTTTCTGTTTGTTAAATCTGAGCCGTTAACATCCACTTGATCCAACGGTCTAAAAATGCCTATTCTCACCCGATCCAGCCCCGACCCATTTTTCCGGACCAACCCAGTCCCCCACTAAGACCAAACGACACCGTTCACCTTAAGTAATTGATCCAGGCCGTTGATCTCAACTGATCTAACGGTCTACATTCAATCTTGAAACCCATATAAAAGTAACCAAACAAACCCTACCCCCTCAGACCCCCCTCCTCTCTATCGTCTCTAACCTTCAGAGACCAAATCCCTACACTGCCCTAGTCCGCCACCGGAAATTGACCACGGCGGCGGACGGTAGCCAAATCACCCCACCTTAACACCAAACAACCCCCTCAGCCTCCTCATCCCAAATCCCAACCCCATTCCCTTCGAATCATCGTAGAACCCTTCGAATATCAATTCGAAGGGATGAAACCTAGCGCCGCCCTCAAATTTTCCAGTGGTGGCGCCACCACCAAATGACCCCAAATCAACACCATACAACCACCTCAAACCCCTCTGTCTAAATCCACATCTAGTTTCCCTCGAACAGCCCTGAAGCTTCTCGAATTTTAAATCCAAAAGGACAGAACCCTAGAAAGTCAAAAGTGCCATTTTCTGCCCCAATTTCTGGAATCAAAGAGTTTATTTGAAGCCCAAAATAATGCTTCCATTTGTTCTTGGCAAAGAACAAACACCTAGCATCATTTTGGGACTCGAATCGAAGTCCAGTACTTGTTCAAGTTTCACGTAGGTGAGTCCTCTTTTCTTTCTTTTGTTATTTGATTTCTTTGTTTTAAAGTTAATTTTCTGTCAATCTGTTCATCTCGGTAATGTTCTATGTTCTGTAAATTTATTTTTTCAATTAGTTCAGTTTGATAATTCGATTAATATTTCTGCCTGTTCTTGGATTGTCTTTGTTTGCCAGTGTTTGATTTTACCTTTCTCACAACGATTCTGTTTTAAATTTGTTCATTTCTTAGTTGTTTGTTTGGACTGGTAATGATAGTTTTAAATCAGGATTTCAATAATTAATTTAGACTTAAAGGTTTGTTTCATTTGAATTTGGTTTTAGCTGATGAACTAATTCAACCAGGTTAAGAGGGGCTGGGTTAGTTTAGCCTAGGTTTGTAATTAACATGGGATTAAGGAGGTAATTAGCATAAGCTGAGGGGTCAACCTAGATAGAATATAATACATAAATAATGTAGGTAATGGGAACTGCACTAGTGCTGACAATAAGGGCTACTATTTGGTGCACTAACTGATTAAAATAAAAAGCACTAGGATAATGGTTGATTAACAATAGAAAGATAATCTGTCGCAACCCAAAATCCCGAACCCGGTCATGATGACGCCTCTCGTGAGGACAAGGCCATCCAGTCAACAAAACATTTCATCTCTTGTAATTACATGGCAAGAATAAGTCTAAATCATAGTCAATATAATATTAAATGTGAGATAATCGTGATAGAACAGAGAAACCATCGCCAACTCAGCCCGAAATCGGGGTGTCACAAGTCACGAGCATCTAAAGAATCTAAACACTATTATAAGACCAGTAATATACATAATGGAATTTAGAATCAAATGAGGAGATACGGTGCCGCGAACGCTGACGGTCACCTTGTTCAGCTACGATGGCTAAATCTACAATCAGCTCAAAACCCGCTATCGGGTGAACAATTACCTGCATTTGCACAAAAGGTGCAGGGAGTAAAGTGAGTACTCCAACTCAGTGAGTAATAAAAATAAATAATGACTAAAAGCATGAAATCTCATAAGGGCACAATGTAGCGCTATCTCACGCAGTAAAATCAGTTATACAGTAAAACAGTGAGTATCAGATAATTCTCCTTTTAAAACAGTAAAGACAAATAATTTCAACAGTAAAGATTAATCAAAGCTTGCCACTCGGGCTCAATATGTAAATCTCAATATAATATCAGCCCCACGGGCTCATTCCCAACTCACCAGCACACAACATCAGCCCCTCGGGCTCACTCCCAACTCACAAAACACAAACAACGGCCTCTCGGGCCCACTCCCAACTCACCTGGGTACCTTGCGCTCACTGGGGGTGTGTACAGACTCCGGAGGGGCTCCTACAGCCCAAGCGCAATATCAATAGACCTGAAAGCCTTCACACATTACACTCGAGGCCCGAAAGCTTCCTCACATAACACTCGAGGCCTGAAAGCCTCGTCACATCACTCAACATATCCTCACAGATGGCCCTCAGCCTCAATCAGTCCAGAAAATAATCATAAGCCTCTTGGGCATCAGTAGAACAATAGTGCTCAACTCAACAACATTTTAAATATCATTAAATCTCGAGTTGAGTATAAACGTAGCTGAGTTCACAAAATAATACAATTCAATTGGAATGAGTTCAACTAACGTTTCAATTCGTGAGGAAAATAGTGATGTAAATTCACAAAAGATTTCAGGTAATTGGCACGAAGCCCAAATATGGCAATAAGCCCAAATCATGGTGAAAAACAGTAAATCTTTATCAAATACGCGGTAAAATATCAACTGGGATGGACCAAGTCACAATCCCTAATAGTAAATGACCCCGCGCTAGTCATACAACGCGTGTCTCATCTCAACAGAACAGTATGTTGTGCAATTCGGGGTTTCAAACCCTCAGGGCATCATTTAAAATCATTACTCACCTCAAGACGGTCAAACGTCTACTCCGCTATTCCCTTGCCTCTCAAATTTACCTCTTCGCGCGTCGAATCTGGCCAAAACCACAACGAATACATTACAATAGGCTAAGGGGATATAACGCAATCGAAAAGACTCGAAAAATATCGAAAATCACGAAATTTGCAAAACCCGAGCCCTGGGCTCACTTCTCAAAATCCAGAAAATTTTACATAAATACGATTCTTATCTCGCCACGAGTCTAACCATACGAAATTTATCCAATTCCGACACCATTTGGTCCTTCAAATCTTTATTTTACATTTTTGAAAGATTCCAAAATTTTCTTCCCAAATTTCAATTCAAATCACTAATTAAATAATGAATTCAATGATAGATTCATGTACTCTAACCAAATCTGAGTTAGAATCACTTACCCCGATGAATTTCTTGAAAAACCTTCGAAAAATCGCCAAAATCCAAGCTCTCTAGGTCCAAAAAGCAAATAAAACCCAAAACCTCATATTTATAGAGTACCCCTCGGATTCCGACAGTGCTGACCACACAAAAATGACCGCGGTCCGCGCCCAGGAAGTGCGGTCCGCGCAAAAATGGCCGCGGACGCGCAGGAATTTGTCTGCAGTGACAGGCTTCAGTATTTTGGCCATAACCTTCGCTACAGATGTCCAAATAACGATTTCTTTAGCTTTCAGGAAACTAGATACGAAGGGCTACAACTTTCATTTTTGAATCATCTCAAAATTCCTTGTAGATCAAAAGATATGAGCTTCCGAAGTAGTACTAGTGACCCTGCAGGTTCTTCCCGTGCGCGGCCGCGCGCCCAGCGCGAGAAGGAGCGCGGTCCCCGCCACCACTGCTGCCCCCTCCATTTTTCAAAGTTCCGGGGTGTCCGTACTCGCTCAAATCTCACCCGAAACACACTCGAGGTCCTCGGGACCTCAACCAAAAGTACCAAAAAGTCTGAAAACATATCACGGACTTAGTCGAAGCCTCAAATCACATCACATATCATCAAAATCACCAATTATGCATGGATTCAAGCCTAAGAAATTATTAAATTTCCAAATTTCACAACCGATGCCTAAACACGTCAAAACTAGTCCGAATGACCTCAAATTTTGCAGACAAGTCCAAAATCACCTAACGAAGCTACTGAAACTCCCGGAACTCATTTCCGACTCCCGGATCAAAATTTCACCCTCTCAACCGGAAATCGCCAAAATACTAACTTCGCCAAAATAGGCTAACTTCTTCACCGGACCTCCAAAATTACGTCCAATTGCGCTCCTAAGCCTTAAATCATCCCCCGAAACTAACCGAATCATCGGAATTCAATTCCGAGCCCTCCAACTCACAAGTCAACATCCGGTTGACTTTTCCAACTTAAGCCTTCTTAAAAGAGACTAAGTGTCTCATTTCTTAATAAAATCACTCCAATTAAATTCTAACGCACCCAATACCGATAATGAAACATAAGAAAGCAGAAAATGGGAAGAACAGGGTAGTAACTCATGAGACGACGGGTCGGGTCGTCACATTCTCCCCAACTTAAACAAACGCTCGTCCTCGAGCGTACCCAGAGTTGTCCTAGAAGCCAACCAAAAGCTGAATAACCTTACTAAGCATACACCCGGGGTGATCCCACGTCACCCTATGTCATATAGGTCCGATAACACATTTAAATCGGATTTACACAATCCAGCCTAGCCCATAAATCATAGAACTACCTTTTTACTTCTGAAGCCATCGATATGATCAAAACCTCACACCTATACCTTGAATAGCCTCGAACCAGCTGTAATAACCCATACCTACAACCTCGGGTGAAATCATATGATCTACCGCATAATCCAAGCACTCGAAACGATAACTTCTATTCACAGCAGTTGCCCACAACAACCAAATACCGATAGAAAATCCCTTATTAGCTAAAGTCTTATTCCAACACTTTCATATACTGCCAACGATAAATGAGACACGCAGCAAACCATAATCATTTTTTAGATCAACCAATTATGAAGCCACTCCCCTTTTGACTAATACCACAACAGATTTCCGAGCCGAACCTCGCTATTATCCTTCTAACAAGCCGAAATCAAATCTGTTCGTATTCCTCAATGACCCCAACGATCACCTCGAATCCAACACACCACTCTGGTGATATGACACCTCAATACAGGCCTAAGACACAACTTGCATAATATGCGCACCAATAAGAAACGGTCCGAACATACTCAAATCATGAAAATGACTCAACTGAGAGAGTTGTACCTCAAATTCACTAGTACTGCCACAACACAAGGCTGAGACCCTGTCTCACATCATAGAAATAGGACACACAAATTTGACCCGCAAGGTCATGTTTCCACACAGCTTTGCTACAACGCACTATCTTATCCAAATACTACTCCACATGATACACCTCAAGTCACTATGCTTGAAATCGACAACCGTGCTCAATTATTGGCTGGAGCCAGAGCAAATCATTACACCCATGGTGAAACAAATAACACATACCATGTTTAAACCTGATAGAATATAATCCAACTCACCTCGCCACTCAACCCGTGGCATTTCCGGCATAGCCCATGGCACAATAGTTCAGAATTGCCCGACGCTAAGACAACCAGTCTAAATTCTAACATCACATACAAAATCTAACATACCAGCAAGTAAAGATCCCCTAGAGCCTCCAAATCTTGATAGCCGCTAAACAGTACCGACGCACACGGTCCACAATCACATTATAGCCTGTACATGAGAACTCTCAGTCTCCAACTCCATATAGCACACACATCATCATACCTGACCCCAATTTCCACTGTGCGAATACATGCACACCTTTAATACCCATTCATTCCACGATAAATACTCTAAAATTTCCATGTGCCATACAATCAACTCGAAGATCAGCAGTCGATCCATCCTTAAAAGTGTCGCAATACTATTGAAGGGCCATCAACTTAATCACATTGGCCTTTTTCTGAAACATATAACCTCTACAAATCACTATGATTAGATATACAATTTCCTTAATCATCTGAACATCATTCACCCTAATTATCTGAAGCTCATTTCTCTAATCACCTAAAGTTGACTGTACTGCCTAAGAATGTTATGAATTTCCATTCAGAACTGAACCATAACCTTACACACGCAATTCTCAATCCTTCACAACATATCGCATCTACCATAACACCCTAAGGTAACATGAGGACTTCACCTCCCCATGCGAACCAGGAACGTTTACGTACTCAATCAGTCAAGAACCTCCATTAATCCCCTCTAGAAGAAAAATCATTACACATCCCATACTCTACATGACATACATAGGTCTTGTTCAAATTCTTAATGTACTGACATGACAGATAAGATCTGTATAAATTCATAACATTGCCGAATTAACAATTCATTGGGTCTATACTTCTGGCATGAACTATCACCTCATTCTGAACGAGACAATGGTCTTAGCCCCTTAATTTACTTTATATACTCAGATTGCACTGATCTCGAATTCAATGATCTCGTCTCACCCATTACGAACTGCCCAGGCAATAAGCCACCTCAGATATAATCAATAGTCGCATATGATGCCCCTATATTCCAATAGGATACTAATTCAAACGCGACACAAAAGGAAAACGAACTCTGGAAGGAATTACCAATCCCACGCACTAATACGGACTTTCCTTAGAAAACAGGAAGCAAGGCATACAAAATAGTATATAGAAAACTATGCTCAACATCAAATTGTTGAGGTGTGCAACCCGATCCAGATAACATACCCATGGCGGCGTGCCACCCGATCCACATATAGATCTCACATAAGGAGAGGCACATCGAGCCAAATTTGCTCATTACAACATAATACCGAGTATCGGTCGTACGCATGCTAAGTGCATAATAATATCTCTGAGGGACATATAGCGTTATAAGCTATAAAAATCAAGCACAACTGAGGTGCGATGTACAATTTGAATTCCAAGAGCCAAGATGCTCATATAACGTCATTCCTACGCGGATTCTCAACACATAGCAATTTCTCAAGCCATCTCACAACTCACACAGCGCAATGCATCACTACGCGAAATATCTGACAAAGAAACATCAACCTAACTACTCCTCCACGAGGACCGCGTTACAAAAATGCACACATCTGGCCTGATATAGAGCCATTATTGACATTAAATCTATCCACCGACTTCAAGTGGATTCTGATCACACTGAACTAGTCTGATAACCTTTCAAAGGTCCATAATAACTTCCATTTTCTTTAAAAAACACAAGAACAACCATCACAATCGGAGTAACCCTCCCTAGTTCATAACCCAATATGCCAAGTGCCCTCCAGGCATGAATCTTTAATTTAACGACACCATCTCAAACTTCATACTTGGTTTACATCTTTAATCAATCAAGTGATCACATGCCACACTTATATAATCTTCCCGTGGGACACACTCCCACAACCTACCACAACAACATCTGGAGCGTACCTCCAAACCACCGGTCGCACTAACGTTGAAGAGCGATCAAGAATCATTAACCAGGATGCAAAACTTTTTTTTTTTACAAAACACCAATCTTAGGTGACGCTGAAGAAAATACCAACTTACCGTAAACATCAAAACTTATCTCCTGCTCATTCGAGCTCATGATATCTTATCGAAATTTTTTCCTTCACTCGTGCCATTCTCGGCCCAATTTCCACAACCAGAACTGATTCCCCAGCTTGCATCAAAATCGAACCAATATAGCATATAATCGTGCAATCGACTTATTTAATAGCAAACTCCCCAACTTGGCTCAAAGTCATAGAACAAAACGCACTCAATAACCCACAACGCGTATACCCTATTGTTGTCGTAATACCATAGTGAGACTAAACTCACTCCTTCATAAGTTCGTGGAAATACAAGTCATCTGGAGTTTTAACTCTTCTACAATTCTTGCATTTACTTACACAACAGTTAAGCCCACTCTCTAGGCAACCAAATTTTTACCAAGTCCCATATTTTTCAAAAATTCGGCAGAGTTTCCTTTGTAATTGGGCCTATCCACCTGCCAGAGAATCACAAAAACCATCCTAACAACACGCCCACAACTTGACAAAGCATCACAATGTACATCAACAACATTAATCATAATATTACATGTATTATATTATCAAAATTGATACATGGACATGCGTTGCAGCTATTTGAATCATAACGCATAGAAAATACCTTTCAACCCTCTATTATTGGGCTATTCAACTGAGTAAGAACATATTCTTTCTTTAATATTTTCGACCTTCAAGGTGGCCTTCTCGAATTAGCGATTCCGTCATAGTACATTTTCAGAAGCGATCTCGGCTCCCAGACTTATCTAACTAATATGACAAATAGATTCCCCTCATGAGCCAATTACCCACTAGCTTTACCTTTAGTTGATATTTTTGTATACCTTCCACTGTCGTACATATTACACAATAACTTAATCTTCCTAAGTCTAAACTCATATCATAACATGAAATTTATCTCACTCCAATTAGGAGACATAAAAAGGTTCTCCGCGCACCCATAACTTGAGACTACACATTCTATCACAATGGAAATGGAAATAATACACTCCATAGTTCATCTATCATCCAGTAGACCTTCCTCGTCACTTCCAAGTCATATAGATACATCTTGCAGTACTATCATACTTCTCACGTTGTTATCCAGCCATGATTCCCACTAATAGGGGCCATACCGAACATAAAGGTTCAAAACACTTGCTCACACAATCAGCACCTTGGTGCTTAAGCCATTGGCAAAGATCCGGCCTCAAGTCCTCCAGACTGGCCTAACATCAAACTCACAGAGATTACACCTCGCCCCTCGATCGAGGATCAAAAGCCATCGAGGCACATCCGATACTGAGCGCTCATGCGCGCATACGAACGCGTGGAAGGAATTTCGAAAATTTCTTTTCAAGATGAATCAAGGACGCACGATAAGAATTCAAGAATACGAAGTTTTCCTAAAGGTTCTGCAGCCTCTCGAGGATAAATACAGACGTCTCCGTACCGATCTGCGAGACTCTACTAAACCTGCTCATGACTCGCGAGACCTGGTAACCTAGGCTCTGATACCAACTTGTCACAACCTAAAATCCCGAACCCTATCGTGATGGCGCCTCTCATGAGGACAAGGCCATCCAGTCAACAAAACATTTCATCTCTTGTAATTACATAACAAGAATAAGTCTAAATCAAAGTTAATATGAGATAATCGTGATAGAACAGAGAAACCATCCCCAACTCAGCCCGAAATCGGGGTGTCACAAGTCACGAGCATCTAAAGAATCTAAACACTGTTATAAGACCAGTAATATACATAATGGAATTTATAATCAAAGGAGGAGATACGGTGCCGCGAAATGACGGTCACCTTGCTC
>MU740885.1:162915-307981 GCA_026770625.1 Nicotiana glauca | reverse complement strand
GGGGGGGGGGGAGTATTTTGAACCCTCCTCAAGCAGGGAGCTCATCAAGTGAGCTAGCCCTCGGCCCCGGTTAATGCTGGAATTAAGAATCAAAATATAATTATTTAGGAGAAAAACTCCACTAACGATACCACTGCGCATTTGAATATATAAACCAAAATGCAAATCTAAATATAAGAGCACTAATGTACATGAGAGAGAAGTGTGCGTGTGCGCGTATGTGCACAGTGTATATCAGAAATCATATTAAAAGAAAAATAATGGACATCGAAACCTTTTTTCCAATTAAACAGCTACTTGAGCAATACCAGAGTCATAATGGCATAATACCTTGCTTTGTCTGTAGGAGCCATCACTATTGCAATCGCTTCTGGCAACATAATCTACAAAAATGAGCCGAAAGAAACAGTGTCAAGAGTCAAAAGAAAGTACTTTTGGTGAAGATTAGTCAGAAATCAATTTTCATCCAATGGAATGAACATCTTTAACAACAACAACAAACCCAGTGTACCCACAAGTGGGGTTTAGGGAGGATAGTGTGTACTCAGACCTCACCCCCACTTTAAAGGTAGAGAGTGGTTTCTGATAAGACCCTCGGCTCATGAAAGATGAAAAGACCGGATGTGTCTGGTAACAGGTAAAGCCCGAAGGCTGTTCCCGTCCTTGTCGGGGGAGATGCCAACCATCTCTCCTTTCCATGAACACGGAATGAACATCTTTGATTAGATAATTTCACATGCGTTCTTCTCATGTAATAAAAATGATTTACAATTTATAGCAAAGCCTTCTGACACAAGTAAAAGATGCTTAATGCACACACCTCAATAAGAAACCACCAATTGTTAGATATGTGTAAAGTTACATTCTATCATTTCACCATTAGACTATAGTACTTCAACAATTTGAAAACTATATGCACCAATATATTCCCAAGAAAAGAAAAAGAGATATCTAGATCCTGCCCATTGAAATCCAGAGGTTAATACAAGAACATTGCTTATTACCTGATATGAGTAATGAGTGTGCAGGTCAACTGATGACATAAAACAGGTTTGTGATGGATGTGTCTGCAAACAAATAAGAAACACAACAATTCATTGACAACGGTACTTAACATATCAAGATATGAGCAACAAGCAACTTAGGTGGTGCATTGACATCAGTCTGCATGTTTGTATGTATATGATTCATCGTTTTCTTTCAACATCCTAAATTTGAGCCAATTATGAAAGAAAAAATTCTCATGAGTTTCATAACAAGTAATGACCTATGAACAAGTTACACACCGAACCTCCAAATAGCGAGACCAAAACCCATTGCCTTACCACTTGACCTCGATGGGAGTATTGAGTTGTTCTTTGCTGACTACGCCCCATTTAGATTTCTATTTGATATTAATTTGATCCTAATAAAGTGTCAAAAGGTTGATTGTTTCGCTTCTATATCTTCTCAAGGAAAAAAGATCTCTGGAAGTTGTTTCATGAATAAGTTCCTGTATCTTTCCCGACGAAAGAATCTCTGGGAGTTGTTTCCTGAATGTGAAAGAGAGTAGTCTCTGTTTTTTTTTTAAATAGATATGAAAGAGAGTAGTCTTCTTTTTCTCTCAAATAAAAACCTCATTGGCGCCTAGCGTGAAGGAGTGCTAGGCCTTTGGTAATTTCTCTTCCAACTAGGATTAAATCCCATTGACGATTAGCCTAATATAGAAGTTTAAGGGGTCATTAGGTTTTGAGACAAAATATGCAAGGATTGATAATGCAATGATTAGTAACGCAGGTATCATAATGGGGAAATTAGTAATGCAGGGTCTGTATGATTACTTATTGTATGTTTACCTTGATATATTGCACATTAGTATACAATGTATACTTTAAACTATTTGTTTACCTTTTAAAACAAAATTAAAATCCTCTGATTAGTATGAGGGTTAGTTTGGTCATTTTAGCATTTTAATCCCTGCATTACTAATACTCACATTCTTAATTCCACATTATATCTCACACAAAGTAATACCTAGATTCCCACAAAACTTATGTTATGCAAGTATTATTTATGGGGAAAACAAAAAGGAGCAACCAAACATATTAATTAATGCTTATTTCCCTAATCCGCAATCAAACATTGTATAAACTTATGTTGATGTTTATGTAAAGATTATATCTAGTAAAATCCAAACCAAACAGCCCCTAAGAGTATGAAAGAAGCTGAAAACCCAATCCAAAACCTCAAGGCCACAGGTAGAGTGTTCAAAACCTTTATAAACCCCTTTAGATGCTTTATATACCTATTGTGACACACTATCTAACTCATACCTCCGAACACGTGTAACCCGAGTTTAAGGTTCACATGTGAATTTTTTCAAATAACGCGATATCCAGGTCAGCTACACGCACCTCAACGATTTCACCATATTCATGTTACTTCCCACCAACACAAGTACATGATAACACTGCCCACTAAAACTGAGGCAACTGGGAAATAATCACTTAATATTTTTTTGTCTCTATTAGACCTGATCTCCCATATTTTTTACCCACTTCTTTGACCGGTTGGTCACACCCTTGTGTGCTTCACACATGAAATTTAATGCAGACTTACGAGTTCAAGAACAAATTTGCTTGAGGTACCACTTAGAATATGGAAGGGGAAGAGAACGAGAGAGTATCTAATGATCAACATTTGAGAAAGTAAAATAAGAAAGGTCTGTGGAACCATGTGAAAGAATCCGAGTCTAACCCAAAAACCAAGAGTATATACCAAAATGGAAGGCTAAAACTACGCAAGCTGGATTATTTATTATCGTATTTTTAATATCACATGATATGACCTCTAAGTCAAAGATAAAAAAAATAATTGGCACTACATCACTAAAGTAAGAAAAGGAAGTCTGGTATTGCTAATTTCCTATCACTACATGCAGCTAATTTTATAGCTAATTACTACCATTACATGCAGCTGATCAAGAAAACTTGAGAAAGGCAAGATATGAGAAGAGCATAGAACAATCAAGCAAAAGTAACACAATAAACTGTTCACAAAATAATGAAATTCATGCACAGCCAACATTCTTCAAAAATATAAAATTGTCACTAGCATCACGACAATATCTTTGGAATTTAAATAAGTAAATTAAAAACCATCAACCGTGTCAACATACCGTGAGAGAGTTCCCTTATTATGCAACGCAAACGAAGTAACTTAAAATTAAATAATGATAAAATGAAAAAAAAAAATGATTGGTTACAATGAGGATTTGAGTCTTTAAAGTATAGATGGAGAGTTGCACCGCTGGAAATTTGTGCAAGATAGAGACAGAAAAGTACATATTTTATATGAAGGCATCAATTAAACAGATTCCAAAAAATTCTAAAGAAGCAAAACATAATGTCAGCTGAAATATATTCATCTACTAATCCTTTCTATATTCATCTACTAATCTCAATTCCACACACAACATAAGCACTTCATTGGTCAAAATTTCAAATTCAATAGTAAAACACAGATGTTGACCAAGCAATATAGCCACAGCTACTTGTGACACTTACATGTATCCAACCAAGAGGAAAGAGAGAGAGCTTGTCCTGGACCTCAAAAATTTCTTCTTCATTCAATGTTGAACACTGGATATCAAAAGCAGTGTAAAACAAGGTTAAACCATTCCATATGACTGTCAAAAGCATTACTACCTAAGCATATCTGACTGTTTTATTTTTTAAAACTTGTATGAACTATTTTCTTTATAGGTTTAAAGCAGCAACGCATAAACTTTTTATATTTTTCGTTCCTTTTTATAAATGCAGCAAATGCAGAACCTATCAACTAATGTTAATATTTCTCACCTTTCTCCTATACTTTATTATGAAAGAGGAAACTAAAAACACAATGAGCCCTTTTTCCAAAAATTCACCATGTTTCGGGATATTTAAATCCAAAAGTGCAAATTTCATAAGTAATCTTAAAGAGACAAAGCTCCTGAAATTTACAAGCTTGGTTCAACTTTTTCAAATTCAAGATGCAAAGACGCTTCAATGCTGCACTTATACTTTTCTAGTTCCTAAAGGACGGTCAGTTATGCTTTCTGAATACTAGGGTTAAAGTTCAAGCATAATTCTAGTATATCCCTACGGATGAAACATAAAAATTCATCTTACAGAATCTGAAGTCGACTCCTGCTTTGGGACTATAAGAGTAGTGATGTAAAAAACACGGTTCCTCTGCAAGTTAAGAAATACAAAACAAAAACACCACGCATATGAGACAACACATAAATAGAGCTTGTAAATTTCAGACAAAGAATTTTGCTCCATACCAGTGAACCAGCAAGAACAGCACAAGTTTCTAAATTTTTTGCTGTATTTTCTCGAGCTAATCTTAAGAAATCTTCCATCAGTCTCACTGGCTGCAGTGTAAAAGAAAAATAACGAGGGTTATACTAGTGCAAATTATATCAAGCAAAGTTGATCGATAAACAACTAAAAACCCTCCAATTCAAACAGTTTCTATAAAGTTGAAGGTTGTTCTCTGATTTTATGGGTCAAAGAGATACAAGAACCAACCCTGACGTGTAGCTCAGCTGGTAAAGGCCTGAGGACAAAGTCCTTCAGGTCGCCAGTTCGAGTCCCACCAGGGCCACTGGGGGCATTACAAACCGGCCGCGTCTCCAGGGCCCCGTGGAACTAACCGTGCACCCGCATTGAAACAGCGGGCTCCGGTGGGTACAGCTAGTCGGGTTTGCAAAGCGATACCCGGAAACCACGGTTATAAAAAAAAATAAAAAAAAAAGATACAAGAACCTAAATGAAGTAAAATAAAACAACTTACAACATGCAAATGTTGATAAGAGTTTGAACCAGGTGGCCCATCCTGAAAGGACTTAGCTGGTCCAGGTCTTGGATCTGCAACTTTGGATGGAGATATGGGACGAAATTCTTGTTGTATTTGCGCCAGAACTGGAGGCGGCGAAGGTTGCCTTAAGTTACTTAAGGGAATATGATCACTCCGCATATCATCAAAAAATGGAGAACAAGAATCCTCAGAAGGGTGTAACCACCGTCCATCATCCAAAGAAAGAACCGATTCCATAGGAGACTTGTCCACCTTCAAGCCAGTGTCATTAGACACGAACGAGCCATCATCACCAACCTGATTGAGGCTATAAAAATAGCACGACAACATTCAAAATTTTGTACCAAAGCAGCTTGAAGAAACAGAAAATTAAGAACATACAAATTAGATGTCTGTGGAATATTGACACTCTGATTTAATTATGTAACAACTCGACCGGTCGTTTTGAGCCCTAGCGCGTCGTTCAGCAGTCTGAGACCATGAGCAGCTTCATTTCAGGTATTATGACTTGTACGCGTGGTCGGAATTGAATTTCGGGAAGTTCAACGTTGATTTGGAAAGAGAATTCTTATTTCGAAAGCTTAAAGTTGAAAGAATTAACTAAGATTGGATTTTTGAGTAACCGATCTCGGAATTGGGGTCTGAAGGTTCCAGCAGGTTCGTATGATTATTTCGGACTTGGGCATATGCCCGGATCGGATTTTGGATAACCCGGGAGCATTTTGGCGCCTATTGTGGAAGTTAGCATTTTGGAAGAAATTTCATAATTTTGGCTTGAAGTGCATTTCAGTGTTATCGATGTTCGTTTGGGATTTCGAGTCTGGGAATAGCTCCGTGTGGTGATCCGGGAGTTGGGGGCGCGATCGGAAGTGTTCGGAGGTCAGTAGGTCATTTTGGAGCCATTTGGCTAAAGATAGAAATTTGACCGGAAGTGGACTTTTTGATATCGGGGTTGGAATCCGATTCCGAAAGTTGGAGTAGGTCCGTAATGTCGAATATGACTTGTCTGCAAAATTTGAAGTCAATCGGACGTGATTTGATAAGTTTCAGCATCAAATATAGAAGTTTGAAATTCTAAAGTTCATTAAGCTTGGATTGGAGGTCGATTCATGATTTTAGCGTTGTTTGATGTGATTTGAGACCTCGAGCAAGTCCATAATGTGTTTTGGGGCTGGTTAGTATGATTGGTTGCGGTCCCGAGGGCCACGGTGGATTTCGGGTGGTTAACGGATAGAATTTGGGTAAAACGCTGCTACTGGTTGCTGGTATCTGGTTTCCTTTTTCGCGAACGCGAAGGGGAAAGTGGGAGGCTGCTGGATTTGGCCTTCGCGAACGCGAAGAGGAAGTCGCGAACGCAAAGGGGTGGGTTGAGCTGCTACGGGAACGCGGGGGAGAGATCACGAACGCGTAGAAGGAAAACTGGGTCTAAGGTCATTGGCCTACGCGAACGCTAGGCCTTGTATGCGAACGCGAAGGGCTGGGTAACTGGCCTTCGCGAACGCGGGCGACAGGACGCGAACGCGAAGAAGGGCGGACCTGGGCTGGGCAGAATGTTTAAAATCGGGGTTTGAGTTCATTTCACCCATTTTTCTCTTGGCTTGGGAGATTTTTGGAGCTTTTGAAGAGGGGGTTCCGTCATTCATCATGAGGTAAGTAATTTATGCTAGTTTTGAGTTAAATACAAGATTTATATATGGATTTAGGCATGGAAATTTGTAGAAAACTTGGAGTTTGAGGGAAAACATAGAAAATTGATATTCTTGGAATTTGACCACGATTTTGGGTATGGAATTAAGAGAAAATCATATATTTGAGTTTGTGAGTTCATGGGTAAACCTTATCTTCGAAAGTTCTCGAAATCCAGGCACATGGGCCCGAGGGTGTTTTTGTCAACTTTTCAATCGGGGTTAGGAATTGTTAATAATTGGATTTGTTATGAGTAATTGAGCTTATATTAATGGATTTGCGTAATTGTTGGCTAGCTTTGGAGCATTTAGCATCGATTCGGGTCTTCGAAAGGGCGTGGAATGCCGGTTGTGGATTTTCGGGGCGAGGTGAGTCTCTTTTCTAACCTTGTAAAAGGGAATTGTCCTCATAGGTGAGTTAATTGGTTATGTGCTCCTATTTATGGGGGTTACGTACGCACGAGGTGACGAGAGTCCGTGCGTAGCTACTATTATGCTATTGTCCGGGTAGTCTAGGACCAAAAAACATGCTGTACTTGGAATGTTTGTAATGCTATTGACAGTTTTAATTGCTTAAATCCTATCGAATTGGTAAATGAATTTCTAAAAAGACTAAACTTCATTTTTCTTAAATCATTAAAGGAAAATTGGCTTTTATTGGAATAAACATTACTCGATAAATTCTTAATTGGTTGTTTGAGCATATATTTCTATGTGTACCTGCGTCGCATGTATGATTCGAGAGCAGGGTATTTATTTATTTAAGTTGAACGCGCCGTAGGCATGATGCGCAAGCGGGTTAATAGATGCATCTATGGTTCGAGCTGTTCGACCCTCGGCAGTGCACAATTTACCTTTATGTTGGATCGGGCCGTACGTCCCACGATATTACTTGCGCATGTTTTGCTTAGCAATTTCTCTGAGGACTGAGTTTCATATCTGCTTGAAATATTGGTGAATATCCATGATAATACGTGGGAAAGAACTGTTATTCCATGATTATTCGCGTTAATAATATATCATTGCTTGACCACTAGTAAGTGTCGAAGTCGACCATCCCGTCTCTACTTCGAGATTAGACGGGGTACTCATTGAGTACACGTTGTTTTCGTACTCATACTACACTTCTGTGCATTTTTGTTGCACAGACATATGTACCCCCAGTAGCCTACGGGGCGTAGCAGCATGGATGATACTGGGACTAGGTGAGTTACATTACTCGAGGCGGCCCGCAGCTAGTATAGTCTCTTCCAGTATATTGTATTTACTTTCTGTCCATTTGTATTCCGGAAGGATGTTATATTGTATTGTTTCTTAGAGGATGTCTATGGATTTATTCAGAAATTTAAAATTGTCAAATGTTTCATCATTTATTCAATAGAATTTATTACGTATTGTTTAAACGCATAAAAGAAGTGATTTCGGAAATATTTAAGCGAGAATTTAATTAAGTATTTGGTTGGCTTGCCTGACAGCGGTGTCCGGCGCCATCACGACCCTTAGTGGATTTTGGGTCGTGACAAATTAACTCTCTTGCAAGACATCAGAGTAGGCCGAATTAGCAATAACCAATCTTTGGAAGGGCCCTAACCTCAAAAGCTCATTTGAACTTAAATCAGCATTTGCTGGGTAATTCACCTGTAGAAAGCAAATTAGGTCAGTTGATTTAGGCAGAAGTTTATAGTAAGATAAGAAACTACCATTTAACTTCAACAATACCTTTATCTTGGAACTAGGTCTAGACCATTGACCATGAAGACCATTTGGGCCTAAAAGCGAGTGCCTTGACAGTGTTTCTTGCTTTGGAACAGGAAAATTGAGAGATCTGACAATAAGTTTATACAAAAATCAGTTAGATTACATCAGGTAATTAAGAAATTTCCTGCTATCATGCACACTATTATGCAACAGACATTCAGAGGAATCGAACAACTTAATGAAGAAAATAAAACTCCCACCGTTTTTTAATTAAAATGTCCATGCTTGACTAGCACAATTATCAAGATGGGAATTAACATTGTAAGATTAAAGTTAAATTGCCGAAAATACAGGGACTAGTTGTGTTTCTTAAGAAGTGATACTTCCACACACTTCTTCCTGATGACAACAGCATGAGCAAGAAATTCTCTTAACCTGGATAGAACTTTTTCAGGGAAATTTAAAACACATGAATTTCATAGCAAGCTGTAAAACTGCACCATGTCCAGCAAAGCTTAAAACCATGTCCAGATACTCTAAAGTACCTTAATTGCTAAAAATTTAAACCCTAGGCGAAAGAACTTTGCAGATAGACTGAATAACTGACAGTATTAGAGGATAACTCGATGATATCAACCCTTTAGGAAAAGTAACTTAATAACCAATTTCAATTCTGCACGAGATCTGCCTAAACAGCAAGGATACTGGATAACAAAGACGAACAAGTTATTTAAAGATATTGTTCCATCCTTTGGAACACCCCTCCTACCCCTAAAAAAAAAAAAAAAAAAAAGGACATTGGTAGTTTTCTTAATTTTGGACTCACAGCTTCTGGAACTGCATATCGATCGAACTCAAGGATGGAACACCAGAGTAATCTTTATTCTGCTTCCACAAAGATGAAGGTGCATTGCTGATGGCCTGAAATTTTATCATATACAAATTCGTGGTCCATCAGGAGAGCAAAAGTGTAGAAAGCAAAACAAGGCCAAATGAGAAGGCCTTGAGAAATCGTGCAAACCAAATATATGCTGGACATGAAATCACAGGCTTTCAAGCTAATAAAGAAACAATGTCCTTTAATGAGACCGAGACTGAGAAAGAATTATGAAACTATGACTTCAGCAAAGAGAAAATTATCCTAAACTCTAGTTAATGAATGAGACGGCAAAGAGCATATATAAATCACAAGTTATTTTCCATTCTAATTTCTAAAGAAGGAAAAAGTGAAAATAAAGTGATAGAAATTGATGGCATAAAATACAACAAATCAAACAAAACCCCAAAACTCAAAATAAAAGAGAGTAGTTACATACCCATTTATTGTCATAATCAGAAGATGCTTTATTGTTGGTATAGGGCCGTACTATGGAACTTCCAACTGATCTGTAGGGAGGGTTCTCCTGATTATTAAGTTGGGAAGTCTGAGTTGCTGCTTGAGCTTTATCCATTCTTTTCCGCTGGCGTTGGAATTCCGGTTTTAAACCCTCTAGTTCATCTAGCACTGTTGAAAGCATCTGAGACGATCAAACAACAAAATTTGAAAATCTTAGCATCATCAAGTTGACGCAGAAAATCATAAGTTGTATCCAGATCACGTAAAGAACAAATCGCAATCCAGAAGAATGATTAGTACACAGCATAGAGGACCATTAAAGACAATAAACTGATACACTGACCCTTTTCGATAATGCTCTTTCTTCTGGATGCAAAGCTTGGTAGTCTCGATGGTCGGGTATTGTTTCAGTAACCAAACTGGCAATACATTATACAAACAACGCCATTAAGTTACTTATTACTAGCAAAAGAAAAGCATCTGAAATTCTAGGGAAAAAAAATCCACCAAAAATAAAGTAAAAGCAGCACAGTGTCGTTCACCTTGAATATCTCATTAGTATTATATACAAGTCTATGATATTCTTCTCCCCACGGTGAATATTGGCCTGTAAACAAACCACAAGATAATCACAAAACTCAATCCAAAGAGAGACTATTTGTCAAGATAAAGGTTCCAGCTTGATCTAGGATTTGAAGTTTATGGTTTCTAGAATCTAGCTCTTTGGAGTTTCAGGGTTCTATTAATAATTTGCACATATTAAGTTAATTTTTTAAGACAAATATAGGGTTTGGGCCATACAATAACTCTACATCTGGTTTATCGTCATAACAATGAAAGAGTTGGGACTTGCTCCATATCGGAAAGAAATGGATCAAACAAAAAGAATTCGATAAAGAAAATTCACATAGCCTCTATATAACAAGATAAAGGTTCCAGCTTTATCCTCGTAACAACGAAGTAATCGAACTTTGTTGATTCTTATAGCTGAAACTAACTAGTTTGTAATTGAGGAAAAGTTACAGTTGTAGCTTCCTCCTTAACCAGTTGATATAAGTAATTAGTTCAAACTCCAACAGAAAAATCAAATAGACAGCTCAACCCAATCAATTTGGCATAGGATATTAGGGAGCAAATTTAGGGGTTTTGGTTGTTGGAATGAAATTGGCCCAGATAGAGCAGAATGCATAGTTATAGTTATAGTTGTAAAGATATTACACTTTAAACAGCTTATATTAAATGAGTTACAAACTTAAAGCAAAATTGAAAGTTTATATCAATTGGAAAAGAGCTAACCTGTCGGAGGAGATTATTGGCGATTCGATAGTAATTGCGGAGAGGAATTCGATTATCGACGGCGACTTTCCGAGTCATCGCGTCGACGTTCATAGTCGCCGGCCGTCTCATTCTTCCGCCGAGATTATGGGAAATTTCCGACGATGTGGCTTTAGAGATTGAGAAAAATGGTAGCCCAGTTGGTTTCCCTCGAGTGGTTTTAACTTTTAATCTAATAGAGAAGAATAATTTCAAAGATTATTGTGTTAAGCTTCTTACTTGTCATGTCGACAAGGTGTGACCATTTTTTTAATTTTAATAAAAGAAAAAAGAAAGGCAACAGACACGGCAACAGACACTTTTTCATAATATTTTCAGAAATCTCTCATCATATATTATATCTTTATAACAAAAATTTCTTTTGTGACTTGAATGAAGCTTACCTCTGTAATTTTTATTTCTTTGTTCCCTGAGAAAAGTAAATTAAAACGATAAAATTTATTTAATGAACCAAAATTATCTTTTGGTAACATTAATTGTTACATTTTTTTTCGGTTACAAAAATAATTACTTTTTTTCTCTGAGAAAATTAAATTAAAATGAGATAATTTATTTAATGTACCAAAATTATCTCTTGGTGGCATTAAATTGTTGCTAAAAAGATAAAACTATCTTCACTTTTCAAAGATAAGAAATGGAAATAAAACTCCTTTTTAACACTTGAAATTTATGCATTAAAAAGAAAAAAGATAACCAAACGCATCAAAATTAATGTTGGGTGATTGTGTTTTGTAAAAATTGGGCGATCTATTTGGTCGCCCCCATTTAACCTATACCCATTTTTTTAATTTTTTTTTTAATTTGTACCCATTTTTAAAATAACCTCAGCCTCTTTCTCCTCCTACGTTTTTTTCATCTTCTTCTTTCTTCTGCTATTGTTGGTGCTGCTATGAATATACAGTAACATGCTTAAATCTTTTGTCTCCACAAAAACACAACAGCAAAACTAGGAGCATGCAAAGATAAGTTATGAACTAGCAATTCGTATTTACAACTTACAATAACCTACGAGATTTATAGAGCCTTAGCATTTGATGTATAAACTCTAAACCGTAGAAGTGAAACTGATTATATCTTGTGAAGACATGATCAGTTGGTCATGGAACAACATCAACTTTGTTAGGTACATTTAAAAGGTTATATATAGGTTCACAGACTAATTTTGTTACTCTAGCACCTAAAATATAATAAAGAGCATCAACAGATGAATCTTGCTTGATTATATTTTCAGAACCACTTTGAGCTGCAAACTGCTAAATGAATTTTCTAACAGAAAGACTGTTGCTTAGAAAACTGATCACTGTGACTTATAAGAACCCTATTCAATCACATAGACGTCTTAAAACTTTCATTTTTTATAAAAACTTCAGCACTAAATAAGTTGAAGTTTCTACAAATGAACTAAATAACTTCAGTATCTCTGCTGAAGTTTTTGAAAAAGTTTATCCAAGACAAAAACTTCAGTTTATTTAGTGCTGAAGTTTTTATAAATGAACTAAATAACTTCCGCATCTTCTGCTGAAGCTTTTGAAAAAATCTTATCCATGACAAAAAAACTTCAGCACTACATGCTTAAGTTCAACAAATAGAGAACAAACTTCAGCACTAGAATGCTTAAGTTCACACTAGAATGCTTAAGTTCAGCAATTACAAACAAAAATAAGTTCCTCAAATAGAGAACAAAACTTCAGCACTAGAATGCTTAAGTTCAGCACACTTGGTCTACTTCAGGCCCGGCTACTAGAATGCTGAAGTTTTGCGTGATTGCCTTTGCTACTTCAGCCTCGTGTGCTGAAGTACCGCAAAAAAGTGGGTACGCTTGCAAATTTTTTTGCAAAGCAGGCACAAGTTAAAACATGACGCAAAAAGTGGGTGTACATACAAATGCCTCTTGTATTTTACTAAACCATTTCAGAAATGTGAATACATATCTTTTAAGTGTTCCTAAACCATTTTAGTAATGTGAACAAATCGTGTTTTTTTTAGTTTTCATGCCCAAAAAATAAGCACAATTAGATATGTGATTCTAATGATACTCCTATAATTGATAAAAAATGTGATGATCCAATAATCTTCATCCAAACAAATTTTACTTACAACTTGTTTGGATGGTTGTTACATATCATTTTATAATGTAATGTATCGTATTGTATTGTATTGTATCTGTACTGGTAAAAATAAATATTACACGCGAATTTCTATGAGTGGCTGATATGACAAGACACGTGGATCATTGAGAAAGCAACAACTTGAGAGATGCATTAAAAGAGGCACGAGTCGTAATAGATACGAGCAGATCACCCACGAGAGGAGAGGATATGGTCATTCAAGTTTAAATGGTTATATGAAGAGATACCGACAGAATGAATCGAGACAGTAAAAGTAAAGATTCATGAATCATCAATTAATGAGCGTGAATGATCTCAAACGCTACAAAATCTTCATGAACAGTTATGATTACTAATTATAACGTCTCATTAATATCATTAATGCTCATAACGATTCGGTCATAAAAGGGAAAAGATATTGTACTTATATATTCCTATAAAAGGGAAAGAGATATCATTTGTGCAGACACGTTCTGATTATTATTGCAATACAATTACTTTCTTTTGCTTTTTATTGAATACTTTGCTATTTCATATTCTAATTTCCTTTCTTATTTCGAGAATATTGAATTTCTTAATTATCAGTAGCCCAAGTACTTCTAAAAATAGGCTTTGACTGAAATTTCTATTTTTTGGTTAAGAAAATTGGTTCCTTTACTGGAAATCTGATAATCTTTTCACTTTTTAAATTTATTTTTCTGTCAAAAAATCATGTCGTCCGCTAACGACAACAACCAACAAAACCAGCAAGACCAGTTAAACCAACAGAATCAACAAGAGAATGACACTCCAATTCCTTCACCCCAAAATTCTCCTCGACATTCCCGAGAAAACTCACCTCACATATCAATGTCACATGTGAATAACCAACAAGGGGAAGATCAAATTGTTGATGATGCATTGAAGCAACTAATTGCAGAACATATGGACAAAACTCTTCAAGCTTTCGTTAGCGGATTACCAAATGCACCACCAACTCAGCATCCAAACAACACCGTTAGTATAAAGAATCCACGCGTAGGACTCGCCAATTCGGGTAGTGGAGGAACTCCCAGCGAATCTCGCGATGGAAGGTCAGGTATCCCAATTAATTCTGATTACAAAGTTTAGTACTAACTTTGCAGAAATAGCTCAGGGAGCAGAACGATTGCATAGAGTAGATACTTGGTGTACCACCCGTAATTAAAGGGGTGGATATTGATAAATATTCTCAACAACCCTAGAAGCCAAGTGTCGCTCCCTTGCCAATTCCAAAAAAGTTTAAGATGCACGATATCCCAAAGTATGATAGGACAACCGACCTACGATATCATGTAACTGCATTTACAACTAGCGTGAAAGGCAATAACCCGACCAAACAAGAGATTGAATCACTTTTGGTAAAAAAAATTTGGTGAAACACTCGCAAAGGGAACATTAACATGGTATTCTCTTTTACCTGAAAGTTCTATTGATTCTTTTGTTGAGTTTGCAGATTTATTATAAAAGCACACTTGAGAGCTCAAAAAGTCAAAAAAAGGATGGAAGACATCTTCAAAATAATACAAGGAGATACGGAGCTACTCAAGGAATTCGTGGATAGATTCCAGCATGAAAGGATGATGTTACCATGTGTACCTGATAATTAGGCGGTTGTGGCATTTGCAAGTAACTTAAATGAAAAAATCTTAGAAGCCACGAGGAGACTCAAAGAAAGCTTATGAGAATTCCTTGCAACAACTTGGAATGATTTATACAATAGGTATAGCTCAAAGCTGCGGATAGAAGAAGATACTATCACTCAGTCATGGGGGGACGAAAGAGTAAGTTCGAGTCGACCAGAAACTGAGAAAAGGTTCGGTAAGAACAGGTACGAGCCTTACATGGGACCAATAGGAAGGGATTCACGATCTAAGTAGGAGAACTCGAGGTACGGTTCCAAATCAAGGGACAGAGATGTGGGTTCGTCATCCAAGTTTGGAAAGGAGCGAGACACACGGGACATCGACAGAAGAAACCCGGATTTCTGGTGCGAGTTTCATAATAATCACAGTCATAAAAACAGAGTTCAGATTGTTACAAGGTGGAGTAGAGCACTTGTTAAAACAAGGTTACTTAATCGATTTGTTTAGTGAGAAGGGCAATCAAGCATATATGAAGAATAGATAGGAGCCACCAAAACTTCCGCTATCAAAAAGAACGATTAATATCATAAGCGGAGGGGAGGAGGTCAATGGTGTGACATATACGACTGCAAAAAAGGTGTCAAAAATCACAATCACCCAATGGAAAACGATTCGCCAAGTTTTGGAAGAAGACAATATAACATTGATGATGCAGATGCAAATGCAGATGGCGTGTTGATCCCATACAATGATGCACTTGTAATATCTTTATTTGTACGTGATATTAATGTGAAACGAGTTTTGATTGATCCGGGTAGCTCTGTATATATCATTTTTTGAAGAGTGGTAACCGAGATGCAAGTTGATGACAAATTGGTACATAAAGCACATACCTTATCTGGATTTGATAATTCAAGCGTTGTTATAATAGGGGAGATACTACTCACCACATTCATAGAAGGAGTAGTGAAAGATATGGACATGGTGTACAATATGATCCTCGGTAGACCTTGGATTTATGAGATGAATGTTGTTCCATCTACTTTACATCAGGTTATTAAGTTCCCTTTGCAATGGGAAATTATGCAAATCCGTAGTGATCAACATGCTTCTAGAAGTATCAATTCAGTGGCAGATTCAAGCATACAAAATGACATTGCAGATGAAAAATAACAATTACTCCCTTCGTTCCAGTTTATGTGAACCTATTTCCTTTTTGGTCCGTTCTAAAAAGAATGAACCTTTTCTAAATTTGGTAACAATTTAGCTTAAAGTTACAACTTTACCCTTAATGAGAAACTTTTATAATCAAACAAATACTCTGGGCCCCATCTGAACTTGTTTAGGACCACAAATTCCAAAAGTCTTCATTTTTTTCTTAAACTCTGTGCCCAGTCAAACAAGTTCACATAAATTGGAACTGAGGGAGTACAGAATTCAGTTGAGGGTTTAACAACTCAAACCTCAACTGAAGATGGACAAACGGATGTAGACTCAAGGCCTGATATTGTTCAAGAGCCAGAAGATAACGAAAACATCAAAAAAGACAATTGAGGAACTCGAAGCGGTAGTACTGTTTACACATTGGCCAGACAGAAAAGTTTACATCGGAACTAACCTGAGCCCAGAAATAAAAGGTAAGTTAATTGAATTTCTAAAAGCTAATGCAGATTGCTTTGCTTGGTCGCATTCGGATATGCCAGGTATACCATCGGAGTTGATGACCCATAAGATGAATGAAGATTCAACATATCCACCTGTCAAACAAAAGAAAAGGAAGCAAGGATCCTTCAAAAACCAGGTGATTCAGGATGAAGTACAAAAGCTTTTAAAAACCGGGTCTATCCGTGAGGTAAAATATCCTAATTGGCTAGCTAATACTATAGTAGTACCCAAAAAGAATGGTAAGTGGCAAGTTTGTGTAGACTATACTGACTTGAATAAAGCTTGCCCTAAAGATTCTTTTCCTTTACCACACATATAGATCAACTAATTGGTGCTACTGCAGGGCACAAATTGTTGAGTTTTTTTAGATGCCTATTCAAGATATAATCAGATAAAAATGGATCCTTCAGATGAGGAAAAAACTTTTTCTATTATAGACAGGGGGACTTACTGTTATAAAGTCATGTCTTTTGGTCTAAAGAATGTTGGGGCCACATACCAGAGGTTAGTAATAAAGATGTTTCAAGAACATCTGGGAAAGACCATGGAAGTCTACATTGAAGATATGTTAGTCAAGTCAACATAGGCAGGGGATCACATCCAACATTTGTCAGATACTTTTCAAATTCTCTGCAAATTCAATATGAAGTTAAATCCCGAAAAATGTGCATTTGGCGTGTCTTCAGGTAAGTTCTTAGGTTTCTTAGTTTCTAACCGAGGAATTGAAGAAAATCCAGCGCAGATTAAAGCCATTGATGAAATACCGGATATACCTACGAGCGAAAAAAAAGTGTAGAGGTTGACAGGTAGGATAGCAGTATTGGGAAAATTCATTTCTAAATCTTCGAAGAAAAGCTTTAAGTTCTTTTCAGTGTTGAAAAATCAAAGCCAATTTGAGTGGACTCAAGAATGCCAACAAGCACTCAAAAATCTAAAAACATACTTGTCAAACCCACCGTTGCTAGATAAACCAAAGGATGGAGAAAGGCTACTCATCTACCTCGATGTGTCGGAAATGTCGTAAGTGCAGTGTTAGTTCGAGAAGATAAAGGTAAACAATCTCCAATTTATTATGTTTGCAAGTCCTTATTGGATGCTGAAACTCGATATCCTCATTTAGAAAAACTTGCTTTAGCACTAATAATGGCATCTAGAAAATTAAGGCCTTATTTTCAATGTCACCCTATCTCTGTAGTGACCGCTTACCATTTACGAAATATATTACATAAGTAGGAATTATATACTAGATTAACCAAGTGGGCCATAGAACTAAGTGAATACGATAACATATATCAACCTAGAACTGCGATAAAATCATAGGTTTTAGCAGATTTCGTGGCAGACTTCATTCTAGGGATGGTAACAGAAGCAGAAAAGTAACTGCATGTATTTAACGGGTCTAATCTAGGTACTTGGACCCTATTTATTGATGGCTCCTCAAATGTTAAAGGAGCGGGTTTAGGCATTGTTCTAATGCCACTGTCAGGAGAAACTATACTACAAGTCATAAAGTGCCATCCCATTACTAACAATGAAGCAGAATATGAAGTTGTAATTACAGGTCTAGAATTGGCACGAGAGCTCGGAATAGAGCAGGTGATAATTAAAGTTGACTCGCAGCTTGTAGTTAATCAAATGCATGGGACTTATATAGCTATAGAGGCAAGGATGCATCAATATTTGGAAAAGGCACGAGTTTTGATCAGGCAATTCCAATCTTAGAAAATCGTGCAAATACCCAAGGAAGAAAATGTCGAAGTAGACGCGTTAGCTAATCTTGCATCCACTGCAGAAGTGACAAATGAAGAAAATGTTTCCGTAATACATTTGTTTCATTAGGCACTCAATCAAGATAAAAAAGAGGTAAATTTCAATAACTTAACCTGGGATTGGAGAAACGAGATCGCTAATTTTTTGTAGTATGGGATTCTATCTGAAGATAAGAAAAAGGCTTAGGACCTTTGATGAAAATCTGCCCGTTATTGTTTCGATCGAGGAAACTTATATTAAAAAATGTTTGGTGGACCTTTAGCAAAGTGTCTCGGACCTTCACAAATAGAGTGTAACGACCCGACTGGTCGTTTTATGAGTTATCGGTCTGTTTCTTCTATTTCTGCTTCTTTATGCTTTGTTTATCTATGTTATGTGGTATTGCATTAGTCAGTTCGAATTCGGAATGGTTTTGGGAAGGTTTGAGACACTTAGTTTCTTAAGTTGGCTTTTAGTTGGAAAAGTCAACCAGAAGTTGACTTGTGAGAAAACGATCCCAGAATTTGGTTTTTATGATTTGGATAGCTTTGGGAGATGATTTGGGACTTAGGAGCATGATCAGAATGTGTTTTAGAGGTCCGGAGTAGATTTATGCTTGAATTGGCAAAAATAGATTTTTGGCGTTTTCCGGTTGATAGGGAAGATTTTGATATAGGGGTCGGAATGGAATTCCGAGAGTTGTAGTAGGTCTGTTGTGTCATATACGATGTATTTGAAAAATTTCAGGTCATTCGGACGAGGTTTGATAGAATTTTTTATCAAAAGCGAAACTCGGAAGTTTTTAGAGTTCTCAGGCTTGAATCCGTGGTTAATTTGATGTTTTGATGTTGTTTTAGGTGTTTTGAAGATTGGTACAAGTTTGGAAGGTAGTATATGACTTGTTCATGCTTTTAGTTGAGGTCCCCGGGGCCTCGGGGTGATTTCGAATGGTTGACAAGAGGTTTTGAATTAGGATTGGCAGCTGAAGTGCAAAGTTCATGTCATAACCGCACCTGCGGCTTGGGGACCATAGGTGCGGGCCCGTATAAGTGGAAATGAAGTCGCAGATGTGGCCAAGAGAGGGAAAGGCTGGAGCTGTAGATGTGGAACTTTGGGCGCACCTGCGATGGCGCAGGTGCGTGAATTTAATCGCAGCTGCGGTGGCTGGGCGGATAAATGAAATCCGCAGATGCGCACCTGGGACCGTAGGTGCGAGTCTGCACGTGCGATAATTAGACCGCAATTGCGGTTTTTCTGGGTTAGACCATATATATTTCACCCTTCATGAATTTGGGTTATTTTTCATAACATTTCAAACAGGAAGAAGCTTTGGAGAGCAAATTAAGGGGAAAATTCAAGAGGGTTTCTTAGAGGTCCTTGGTCCCTAACTCATTTTTATGATGATTTTTAAGGTTGTAAGCTTGAAATCTATGGGAAAATCAGTAGCAAATCGGGGGTTAGGGCTTGGAAAATTGGACATCTAAAATTAGGGATTTGAGAGGTCATTTGTGGTCGGATTTTGGTACTTTTGATATGAATGAACTCGTGGGTAGGATGCCATTGATGTAAATTTTGTTGGATTCTGAGACATTGGCCCGGGGGTTGGGTTTGGTTAATTTCATGATTTATGTTGTAATTTGATTAATTTCGTATGGTTTCAGTCCTTTAGCATATATTGATGGTTATGAACTGATTTTGGTTAGATTTGAGGCATTTGGAGGCCGAATCGAGAGGAAATAGCATCGCAGGCTAGAGTTTGGCTTGACTTGAGGTAAGTACGCTTCCAATCTTGGTTCTGCAGGTTCAAAACCCCAAACTATGTGTTCTATGATTATTATGAAGTTGACGCTATGCTAAGTGACAGGCATATGGGCGTGTACCGTGGGAAACACGGCCTGGATCATTCCAGAACACCGCTTAGTGGTTCTTTCTTACCGATATCTGTGTTGTAATTATGTGATCTAGTTGTTGAGCTGCAAATTATGCTGATTATCATGTTAAGGCTTCATGCCGATATTATTGAGACCCAAGAGGTCGTTCCATGCTGTCATATCATTTATTTTATTGATATTCTTTACTCAGTCCTTTTCATGTATATTATATCATGTCTCATTCTCGATTATTACTATTTGCCATATTTTATTTTTGACCGGGATAGTATCATGACATTTGGAGCTCGTGTATGAGACTGGTGAGTTATGATTGAGGGAGGCCGAGAGCCTGATATTGAGTGACAGTATGAGATTGGGTTGTACAAACAAGCCTTCGTTGGCTTTGTTATAGCGCTTGGGCTAATGAGAGAAGCCCCTCCGGAGTCTTTACACCCCAAGTAAGCGCAGATAATGATATTAAGGGATAGATTTTCCTTGGACATGGATCTTGTCCGAAGTATTATACCGGGGGATGGATCTTCTTTGTGAGGCTGGATTGTCCTGTGTCCTCAGTATTGGATGACTGCGGTCAGTGATGTATATTCCGGGATGGATCTTCCCTAGGCCGGATGGCCATATACAGTACCGAGGGGTTGAGCATTGTGAGTGGAGGTTCATAGAACATTGATCATGCTAGTTGTGCATTGGTATATGCAAAATCTCTGAGTTTTGAACTTCGTACTGTTCAGTTGCATTTAAATGCTGTTGAACTTTACTTGAACTGTAAGCATGTCTATTTTTCCTATTCCGATATATGTTATTACCTATTGAGGTTTGGTCCGTCACTACCTGTCAGTCCATAGGGTGGACTTGTTACTTACCGAGTTGGTGTACTCACGTTACACCCTGCACCTGTGTGGAGATCTAGGTGTCTCGGATCACGGTAGCGGCTGCTGATTATATTGTGTGAACTTTCACTTGGAGATTTCGAGGTAGCTGCTTGGCGCCGCAGTTCGCCTTCTTTTTCCCTACCTTCCTCTAGTTTATATGTTGGATACTATCAGACTATACTAGTCTTGTTATTTCGAACAGTTGTGGTAGTTGTTGCTCATGACTAGTGACACCCGAGGTCGGTCTTGTTTTTTTTTTTGCTGGTTTTGGAACTTCTATTTTTATATCATTGGATTTCTGTTAAAACATGATGTTTTCTTAAGCTTTTCAATTGGAGAACAGAGTAATTGGAAACAAGTGGCTAGCCTAGTTCCACGATAGGCTCCATCACGACCGGGTCAGAGCCTAGGTTACATAGGTCTCACGAATCATGAGCAGGTTTAGTAGAGTCTCGTGGATCGGTACAGAGACGTATGTATTTATCCTCGGGAGATTGCAGAACCTTTAGGAAAAACTTCGCATTCTTGAATTCTTGCCGTGCAAATCTGTTGGCTCTGGTAACTAAAATTCTATTTTTCTATTCTCTCACGATGGTGAGGACATGTTCTACTGGTGAGGATGGATAACCACCAGTACCACTAGTTGGGGCCGCTAGAGGCCGAGGACCTGGTCGAGGTCATGGTAGAGGTAGGGGTGTGGCCCGTACAGCAGCTAGGGCAGCACATGCAGATCCACCGGCCTCCCTAATTCATGATTAGGCTCCAGCGGGGGATGCTCCAGCAGCACTAGCTCAGGCACCGGCTGTGCGCCTGTGCCTATTGTTATTTCAGGTCTCCAGTAGACTTTGGCTCAGATTATGACCGTGTGCACCGGTCTTGCTCAGGCAGTCGCAACTTCTATGACATCAGCTACTTCTCAGGCCGAGGGAGATAGACTCCCATCTCCGTACACCCGAGCAGGTTATCCAGGGACTCCAGAAATTGGAGGCACTAGTAGCCCAGCCGGTTGCACCTACTCGGGATTTTATAGTTCCAGTTATGCCTGACAACGAGCAGCGTCAATTGGAGAGGTTTGGTAGACTTCAACCTCCAACTTTGAGTGGTGAAAAGGGCGATGATGCCCAGGGTTTCTTGGACAAGTGTCAGAGGATGTTGCATACAGCGGGTATTCTAAAGACTAGTGGGGTCTCATTTACTACTTTTTAGTATTTTAGGGCTGCCTTCACTTGGTGGGAGGCTTGTGAGAGGCGTAGTCCTGTTGGTGCGCCGTCCCTTACCTGGCATCAGTTCTCCATTCTCTTCCTAGAGAAGTATGTACTGCATTCTCGCAAGGAGGAGCTATGCAAGCAGTTTGAGCAGCTGCATCAGGAGGGCATGTCCGTGATGTAGTATGAGATGAGGTTCTCTGAGTTGGCTCGTCATGCTATTTGGCTAGTTCCCACAGACAGGGCGAGAATCAAGAGGTTTGTTGATGGCCTCAACTATCATCTACATATTTTTTTAATCGGAGAGAGAGTATCTGCATTTCTTATGAGGAGGTGATTGACATTGCTAGAGAGATTGAGTCAGTTCGTTGCCAAGAGCGAGAGGAGAGGGAGGCCAAGAGGTTTCGAGGATTTGGTAGCTTTAGGGGTTCTTCTTCGGGAGGATTTGGTGCTTTTGGTATGAATGAACTCGTGGGGGAATAAGGATGCAATTGATGTAAATTTTGGCGGATTTCGAGATGTGGGCCCGGGGGTCGGTTTTGGTCAATTTCAGGATTTATGTTGTAATTTGATTAATTTCGTATGATTTTCACTCCTTTAGCATATATTGGATGGTTTTGAAGTGATTTTGGTTAGATTCGAGGCATTTGGAGGCTGAATCAAGAGGAAAGGGCGCCGCGCGCTAGAGTTTGGCTTGACTTGAGGTAAGTAATGCTTCCAATCTTGGTCCTACAGGTTCGAAACCCCGAACTATGTATGCTATGATTATTATGAAGGTGACGCTATGACAAGTGACGGGCGTGCACCGTGGGAAACGCAGTCAGGATCATTCTAGAACACCGCGTAGTGGTTCTTTCTTACTGATATCTGTGCTGTAATTATGTGATCTAGTTGTTTTGTTGTAAATCATGCTGATTATCATGTTAAGGCTTCACGTCAATATTATTGAGACCCAAGAGGTCGTTCCCTGCTATCATATCATTTATTTTATTGATATTCTGTACTTAGTCCTTTTTATGTATATTATATCATGTCTTCGTCTCGATTATTACTATTTGCCACATTTTACTATTGACTGGGCTGGTATCATGACATACGGAGCCCGTGTGTGAGACTGGTGAGTTATGACTGAGGGAGACCGAGAGCCTAATATTGAGTGACAGTATGAGATTGGGCTGCACACTGCAGCGAGATATTGAATAAGCCTTCGTTGGCTTTGTTATAACGCTTGGGCTAATATGAGAAGCCCCTCCAAAGTCTTTAAACCCCCAGTGAGCCCATATAATGATATTGAGGGATGGATCTTCCCTATACATGGATCTTATCTGAAGTATTATACCAGGAGATGGATTTTCTCCGTGAGGCTGGATTGTCCTAAGTCCTCGGTATTAGATGACTGCGGTCAGTGATATATATTCCGGGATGGATCTTACCTGGGCCGGATGGCCATAAACAGTACCGAGGGGTTTAGCACTTGTGAGTAGAGGTTCATGGAACATTGATCATGCTAGTTGTGCATTGGTATATACAAAATCTCTGAGTTTTGAACTTCGTACTGTTCAGTTGCATTTAAATATTGTTGAACTTTACTTGAACTGTAAGCATGTCTATTTTTTATTTTTCGATATATGTTATTACCTATTGAGGTTTGGTCTGCCACTACCTATCAGTCCATAGGTTGGACTTGTTACTTACTGAGTTTGTGTACTCACATTACCCCCTGCACCTTGTGTGCAGATCCAGGTGTCTCGGGTCACGGTAGCGGCTGCTAATTATGTTGTGCAGATTTTTACTTAGAGATTGCGAGGTAGCTACTTGGAGACCGCAGTTCCGCCTTCTCTTTTCCTACCTTCATCTAGTTTATATGTTGGATATTTTTAGACTATACTAGTCTTGTTATTTCGAACAATTTTGTATTTGTTGCTCATGACTAGTAACACCCAAGGTCGGGCTTGTATTTTCTTTCCTCTGGTTTTGAAACTTCTATTTTCATATCATTGGATTTCTATTGAAACATGATATTTTTTTAAGCTTTACAATTGGAAAATAGAGTATTTGGAAACAAGTGGCTGGCCTAGTTCCAGATAGGCGCCATCACGACCGGGTCAGTTTTTGGATCGTGACATAGAGTATGTGATGAGAGAAGTACATTAAAGACACTGTGGAAATCACGTAGGAGGAAGATCCTTGGTAAAAACTCTAATTAGAGCAGGATATTATTGGCCAAAAATGGAAGAAGAGGCAGAAAGCTTTGTGGCCAAATGTGACAAATGCCAAAGATATGATAACAATATGCATCAACAAGGTTATTACATCTGGTTATTGCGCCACGGCCTTTTATGAAGTGGGGGATGGTTATTTGGGTCTGTTACCCCAAGCCAGAGGAAAGGTACGATTTTTACTAGTACTAACTGATTATTTTACCAAGTTGGTAGAAGCAGGTGCCTTCAAATAGGTACGGGAAAAAGAATTCAGGGATTTCATTTGGCTAAACATCATATACTGGTTTGGAGTTCCAAAAGAAATCGTGTGTGGTAACGGCCCGCAATTCATAGGCACAAAAATCATAGAATTCTTTCAGAGTTGGCAGATTAAGAGAATATCTTCATCACCTTATCACCATGTGGCTAATGGACAAGATGAATAAAAAACAAGGATATTATTAATAACTTGAAGAAAAGATTAGAGAAATCAAAAGGTAAGTGGCCATAAGTGTTACCAGGAGTTTTATGGGCTTACCGAACAACAACAAAAACATGTACGGGAAAGACGCCATTCTCACTTGTGTATGGTATTGAAGCCTTAATAGCAGTTAAAATAGGTGAACCATGTACGAGAGACACCCAAGCAATCGAAGAGTCAAACAAGGAAGAGATGCGAATAAATCTTGATTTGCTTGAAGAAAGGAGAGAAACAACCTTGATAGGGATGGAAGCGTAGCAGCAAATTATTGAGTGATATTACAATCGGAAAACTCATCTTAAGTACTTCAAGATTGGGGACTTCGTACTCAAAAAAGTTTTTCAATCAATGAAAGCAGCCAATGTAGGAAAATTGAGCCCACATTAGGAAGGACCTTACAAGATTTGAGGTATTCCAGGAAAAGGGTGCATATGAGTTAGAAACAATGGACGACAAAGTACTCCCATCAAATTGGAATGTTGTTTATTTGAAGAAGTATTACTTCTAAAAGGGACCCCCGGTCAGGCATCCTTTATGAAGGTTTAAAGTAATTCTTTTTTAATTGTACTAACCATTTTAAATGATAGGCATAAATCTATCCCACACCAAATGATGAACCTAGACCTATAAGACACGCGAGATGAAAAATTATCCCCCGTCTGAGTTACAACCTTTCTGATGGAAATAAAAAAGGTTAAGCAATCATTATCTAAAATTATACCTCCGAGTCTCGTATGTTGTTCCTTTTCAGGAAATTAACCACATGGAAGGAATAATCACGTGCTCGAGATTTCATAGTTCAAAGCTCTAACACTTGGGGGACTATAAAAGTTAGAATTCAAGTCAAGCCCGAGGCAATCTACCCAAAAAATCAAAAGTTAAGAGTAAGCAAATTAAGAGCCAAAATTCAAGCTTGATTCAAAAACCTATGATGAAGTATACACTCGTAGATGTACATTACAAAATCTTATGAATATCTAGGTTAAAGGCAATATTTAGTCGTGGGTTGCAAGATATACCCTTGAAACTTGTAAAATCTATTATAAACAAAACAATTATGAAAGAGTGGTAGGTGTTATTCGAATACATGTAAAGTATACAGTTTGAAAGTTCAAGAATACAAAACTTCTTCAAGTTATTATAAGAAATATGTATGTTCCTACTTCTTCTTCCGTACGTTTACACCAATATGAAACTGAGACGTCTTTTCATTAAGTGTCGTATATAAAAGGGCCCTATTTTCTAATTCGTACTTATTCAAAATAGTCACGAAGTATTGAAGCATTTTTAGTGCAAAGTTAAATAGCAAAGGGTAAAACGAAAACCCAAACATTAAAATGGGCAGAAAATAAAGCTCACACTTATAAATATAAGGCAAACATTTGTCTTCAAAACCCGAAATAAGACAAGGGTAAACCGATAAGAGAGTATAACAGAAACTCAAAATAAAGGTATTATAAGAGTTAGGCAAAAACTTAATAATATTATAAACTTGGTTAAAACTAAGTAAAAAACTTAGTTCCAACCTGATTACTTGATACTAAAACCCCAAAACAGACTAGGGGTAAAGCTTTTCAAACATTATTAAACCCCCAAATAGGACCAGGGGTAAACTTCCAAACATTCCACCAATAAAAAAATGAAATGACACTTCAAACTTTTTAAATTTTCATTATGGGGAAGAATCTGAACCAGTAGGATGAAGAATGGCATCATCAATAGCAGGAGGAACAACTTGAGCTGAAGGAGATTGAACAACAACTTCACCAAGAGTAACTTCATCACCCTCGGCATGCCAACCACATGTGAAGAAAAGCTTTGCCTCTGTTGGGTTTTCTCAATAGTTTCTTTAATCTTTGCAATCTCAACAGCTAAGTCAAAGCCTTCTCGGCTTGCCTCCATTAAAGTGTCGTGGCGTATGTTCAAGAAAGCCCAACTAACTTAAACAACAGCCTTATCTTCAAGAGCTTCATAATCATTTTCCCACTGCTCAATCTCACTTCTTAGCTCTTCCTTCTCAGTCAAGGCAACATCATGAGAATCCTGTAAGGGGGAAAATGAACTCTCTAAAAATTAAACTCTGTTAGAAGACACTCGGAGATCTTCTTGACCTTGGGTGAGAGTTTGAACAAGCTCCCCAGCGTAAACTTCTTTCTGGTTCAGTATTTCCTTCAGACCCCTAATTTTTTCAGTGGCTTTAGAAAGTTATTTAGCAAATGAAGACTCAAGAAGGTTATTATCTTTGCCCACCTGATTAGATGAGGCTTTCTAAACCACCAACTCTGTTGCCATTACTTTCACCTGTTGCTCCAATGTACACTTTTCTTCCTCTAAGATTTCTTTTTCAAGTTGAAGGCCATCAAAATGCCCTTTCCATTTGTCTGTCTTGATATGATAATCGTTCATTAACTGCTCTTCGTGGACGATCCTCTTTATCATCTCTGTGCCAATGAGGTTTATCTACACAAAGAAAAGAAAAATGTGATACTAATGAAAAGGAAATCACGTGCAAATAAGGGTGGCAAGTAGGCCGATTAGGCTCGGCCCAGGCCCGCAAGCCCATATGGGTAGTGGGCCTAAACAAGCCTACCCATTTAAGCCCGGGACCAGGGGGTTTGAGGTCTATGTGGACCTATTCACATGCGAAGCCCGTTAAGACCAGGAACGTTTGGGCCTGGGACCGGCTCCTAATCCTAAACGGGCCCAACGACTAACTTTTAATTTTTTTTTCCTAAAACCAAAATCTGACCATTGAGGATTTAAAAATAGCCGTTATGGGCTGCCAAATAGTCGTTGGCTATTTATAAAATAGCCATTTAACCCTCCAACTTTGTTTTAACCCCAAACTTTTGTTAATTATACTTTTTCCTATTTTCAACTATAAATACCCCCTCATTCTTTTATTTTTCTTCACCAAATCATCAATCTCTCTCTAATTTTCTTCTATAATTGGTTACTTTGTTGTTGCAACTTGTGTGAAAAATTATGAAGTTGGTGAATTGAAGTATTCAAGTCTTCAACAATAATTAATTTCAACAAGTTGTTCGTCAATTCGGTAAACTCGTTCCAACTCTTTAGTTTTAATATTATATTTTTGTTTGTTTTATTTAATTACTTTGTATAATTATAATTAATAAGCCATATTCCTTAAAACATGTTTAGTAAAAATAAGGAAAAATCCAAGAGTGGTGAATTTAGTGGCCAATCTATTCCTCCTCTAATTGCCCGGCCTCCCCCACCCAAACCCCATACCTGCCCTCCACCTGCTCCTATTCTTGATAGTGATAATACTTTATTACAATTTACGGATAGTCAATATATGCATAATGTTGGTGGTGGTGAACGCTTAGATGATGAATATATGAACAATCTTTATGGGTATCCAACTATAGACGAAGAAGATGAGCATGAAATAGGTTTAGATGAAACGCAACCGGATGATGATACACCCACTAGTCCTGTTACCAAAGTTAACCCAACTAATCCAAATGATGCCCTAGTTGACCCCCTTGTTACTACCCCTACTTTTTCTAGACAACCTTCAAAATGGGCCAAAACATCTTTTGCTTGGCCATTTTTTATTCAAATAAGAGAAAAAAATAAAGCTAAGTGTAAAACTTGTGGCAAAGAGTTAGCCTTTAACTATATTGGGGGGGGGGGGAGGGTAGTTTATATATATATATATAATTTACAAGAAATTGCCTTAGATAAAAAAATAGTCAAGGCCTATGTAGGCCCGTTTGGGCCCGGCCCACATAGCCTGGGATCATTACCGTCACGATCCCGGTTCGCCCTCTGTGAATCCGGTTTGCCCTCTGTGAACCATCATGACGACATCTAGTCCCTACGACTAGGTAAGCCTAAATTGTGGAAGAAAAATCAAATTTGTGGAAGTAAAACAATTTAAAACAGGAATAAAGTAATAAACAACGTTTAAATGAGCCGCTCGGCATACACAATATTTAACTCTCAAAACCAATACATATATTCAAGATCCGGAAACCCACAAATCACAAGCTAAGGATACTACATAGCTCTAACTCCAGAATGTCTAACAAAGAACAGAAATACAGAAGGGCTAATACTTAAAAGCAGGAATAGAAAGGGACTCCTTGTTCTGCGGACACGACAAATATATCTCGAAGTCTCTGGAGCAGTCGCCTCGCCTCAGCAGTAATAGGACTGAGTCAAAGTACCTGGATCTATACATGAAAAACATGCACAGAAAGCACATGAGTACACTACAGCGGTACTCAGTAAGTGCCAAGCCTAACCTCGGTAGACTAGTGACGAGGAAGGTCGGGGCCCTACTGAGGTTATAAAAACTAAAGTTCGATAGTGTAGAACAAAGAAGTATAAATAAATACATCAGTAAAAGTAACACAGGATATAAATGACAACAACTAAACAGAGGCAACGTAAACACAGAAGGAAATACAGCTCAACACCAATAATATCAATCGGGGATATTCCAGGATACCGTCCTATAATCCCAAATATACATATCTAATAAGTCTTTCAGGATACCGTCCCATAGTCCAGCTCATAGTACGCGGGGATCTACCGGAATCCTGCTCCGTAGTCCTAAACATAAATACCCAGTACTGGAGGAATCTACCGGGTGCATTCCCGTAGTTCCATATAACTATGTAGGGAATCTACCGGAATCCCACATCCGTAGTCTCAAATATAAACAGACAAGGGGGGAGGGGGGTGGGGGGGAAGCTACCGGAATCCCACATCTATAGTCCCAATGTAAATACATAGCAACAACAGGAGAAATACTCAGAAATGTCAAACTTCATATTAAGACAACCAAATAGTCTAGCCTAGCATGCTGCACAAAATTCAGGTAAAGCAGTTGAACAAATAAGGCAATTTAATCACTTAGACATGCTTTCCTAAGCTAACAACATGCTTAATAGTAAAGTAATAAAACAGGAAAGAAAACATACTAGTAGTTACTTAATGAAAATCGGATTTCCAACAATTAGCACAAGTACGCACTCGTCACGTCACGTAGAAGGCATTTCAATTATCAAATATACCAAATCCTAAGGGAAAAGTGCCCCACACAAGGTTAGACAAGCCACTTACCTCGAACCAGCTTAAAATCAACCTAAAACCACGTCTTTGCCACGAGTACTCGACTCCAAATGGCCCAAATATACTCAATTCAATTGCATATTGTCAATAACACTTCAAGTTACTAATTCTACAATTAAATTCAAAGGTAATACGCGAAATTAGGTAAAATAACCAAAACGCCCCTCAAGCCCACATCTCGAAATCGAGCAAAATTTACATTTTTGAAATCCTCATACTATCACGAGTCTATACATAACAATAACACTGAAATCGGAGTTCAATTGGCCCCTCAAATACCCATCTTAAGGTCTCTTAATCTCAAGCCCTAATTACCTATGTTTTTCAAATTATTCACCACTAATTAGGTCTTTAATCACATATAAACAAGTTATGAAGTAAAAAATGTGACCTCCAAGTGATTTTCCTTGAATCCCTCTTCAATGCTCTTCAAAAAAGCTTTCAAATCGCCTAAAAATGGAGGAACTTAGGCTAAAAATTGCGGAATAGACCCTTTAAATCATTCTGCTCAGGCATTAAAATCCTTCTTCGCGAACGCGGTCAAAGCCTCACGTTCGCGAAGCACAAAATAACTTTGACCAAAATTTCCCCTTCACGATCGGGCCTACCCATCGCGAACGCGATGCACAAAAATCCTACTGGCCAATTTCTTCTTTCGCGAACGCGTAGCTTACACTAGCAGACCCTATGCGAACGCGAGGACCATGTCGCGAACACGAAGAGAAATGGGTCCTTACTTTCGCGAATGTGGGACATCATCGCGAACACGAAGAAAAATTCAGTTGCTTCACCCAGATGCTCTACGCAAACGTGATGAATGTTTTCTCTGCAACACAACAACAGAAAATCCGCAATCTTTCCAAGTCCAAAAATGGTCTGTTGAGCATCCGAAACACACCCGAGGCCCCCAGGACCTCAACCAAACCTACCAAAGTATCCCATAACTTCATTCAAACTTGTCCCAACCTTCGGAATGCTCAAAACAACATCAAAACAACTATTTTTCATCGGATTCAAGCCTAAGAATTTCAAAAACTCTAAAAACACGCTTTCAATCAAAAAATCTATCAAACCTCGTCCCAATGACCTGAAATTTTGCACACACGTCACATTCAACACTACGGAGATACTCCAAATTCAAATTCCGATCCTCGGATCAAAATCTCACTATCAAACCGGAAACTTCAAATAATTTTTGGCATTTCAAGCCTAAATTAGCTACGGACCTCCAAAACACAATCCGAACACGCCCCCATGCCCAAAATCACCCAACGGAGCTAACGAAACCATCAGATTTCCATTCCGAGGCCATATTCACACTGTTCTGACTACGGTCGACTTTCCAACATTTAAGCTCTCATTTAAGGACTAAGTGTCCCAAAACTCACCGAAAATTAAAATCGAACATCCCGAAAAATCAAAATAGTAGAAATAAACACGGGGAAAGCAATTAATAGGGGATCGGGGTATTAATTCTTAAGATGACCGGCCGGGTCATCACAATTACTACACTATGCGAAATACTCTTATAAAATCCCAAGAAAATAGGTTTTCTTTTAAGTATTTGCCATTTTAGGAATTTTTGTAGAATTTTGATTAATTGTTTGTATTTTGTGCATGTTTAAGTTTAATTTAAATCATAAAAAATACCAAAAAATACCATGCATTGCATTTAGGATTTGTTTTAACAATTTTTTGGATTAATCGATAATTATTTGTCTTATAGAAATTTGAAAATCATAAAAATAGCTCATTTTTACATCTTTTTTTGTAAATTTATTAATTTTTTCTTTTAATTTAGAATTAAGTTATGTTTATAATTTTTATAACTAGATAGTTGGTTTAGTTTTACAATTTAGATAATTTAGGATTTTTAATTAGAAAAAAATTGAAAAAAGGGGTTTTTATTTTTGAAATTGGGCTAATTTTACACCCAATCTGACCCAAACCAACATAAATTGCCCCAAAACCCATCCAATTAACCCAATCCCAAATAGCCTTACCTGGTCCAGCCCCTCTCATAATAAACAAAGGACCCCGTTTATGATAATTTGATCACAGCCGTTGGATCTTGGTAATCCAACGGCTCGGAACAGAGGAATCATTAACTATATTACTGTCCCAACGAGACCAACCCCCCAGTTCAATCCTCACTAGTCTCTCCCCTATCTCTCAAGAAAAAGCCCTAGCTGCCTAGGATTTCCTTGCTGGCTCCGCCGTCAATCACACCAAAAATCGCCCATGGAGGCGCCGGTGTACCAAACCTCCCCAAATTTACACCATGAACCCCCCCATAACCTCTCATTCCAAATCTCCAACCCTCTTCCCTGGAATCCTGGCAAAAATCCTTGAATATTAGATAAAAAATCATGGCCAAAAACCCTAACTGCTCCAATCCGCTCCAAATTCACACCCTATTATCCATGCCCCTCTCTAAACACTAAACTACCATTAGCCCCCTCCAAATCGGTCCCAATTTGGTCGAATGGTAGATCTTAGATTCTGAAATCCTAAAAACCTCTACCAAGTAGATTCCGGAAGTGGTAATGACTCAAATCCACATGAGTCAACTACTTTTGACAAGAGCAGTTGATTCATGTGGGTTTGACCTATTCTTCAAGTTGGTACTAACCAGTTCAAGCCCCGACCAGTTCTTCGATTCCAATCTGTTTCTCGCCCCGATATAGGTAATTTCTGAATTGTTGTCTATCTTTTCTTGGCCATCTCTTTTTTTTTTCTCTGATTGATTCTTCATTGTGTTTGTTCCTCCCGTAATTGCATGTTTTAGATTTTTTGTTGCCTCCTTTTGCATTTGGTCATTAGGAACTAATCAGTAGTTTAAGGTTTGTTTTTTAGTTTAGTTTGTTATCTACTCTGTTTTCCCATGATTTCATTTTTTTCTTTTTTCTTTTGTTTACAGTCAGTTTTATTTTGGTTGAATTAACAAGTTCTTAGGTTGTTTGTTATTTTATTTGCTTAAGTTTAAAAACTAATTTAGGATAAAATCTAGGTCTCCTTTGCAAATTGCATCTGTACTTTGTTTGGATTACTATTTAGGCATGTTAATTTGTTTAAGGTTTTAGATTGTAAATATTTGTTTCTCTTGGGCATTTTTTGATTCGAACTGTTGATCCTTTCTAGGAATTGTCCTTGTTTGCTTTAATTTGTATATCAATTGAAACTTTAGGGACTTAACTGAACCTAAAAGTTTAGGATATAACTGAAATATGCGTTAATTCAAAGGGTAAAAATAGATTTTCACTTATGCTAAAAAATCAGAAGTTTCTAGTAAATGTACAAATGTTATATCTGTTGTAGAAAGATGCTGAGATATAGTACAGCTGTACCAAGGGGTGTAAAAGGACAGTACTATTTCTACCCTAGGATAAGGAATATGCCCAAAATATACCCTCCCAAGGCAGCCTATATATATAGGCTCTCTCATTCTGAAAGAAGGAGGACACACAATTTACACAATCATTAGCATATCATTAGCATTATTCTCTGCAAAAAAGGTTCCCTTTCTGGATTTTAAAAACCTTAGAAAGATTTCCAAAAAAAAAATTTCCTCTTTTGGTTCATAAGCTAGAAAATGGATTGAAGTAGAGTGTTTTTCTGGGGTTGTTTACTGGGATTTCTGGTTTTCAAGTGGTTGGTTTGGCTTTTGAATCTCCGGGACTCAGTTGGGTTGCTGAAGCTGTTTGTTGATTGATGTTGTTTTTTCTATTTCTAAAATTCTTCGAGCAGTCTTCTTTCATTTTAGCTGTGATTTTCAATTGATATTTCAAGGTACATATGATCCTTTCTATATTTGACTACTTGTAAATGCAGTTTAAGATGAATATGAGTTTTCTTTTGTTTGACATTGTTTTTATATTGTTTCTATAGTTTACATGCTGAAACAACAATAGTACTAAAGCTTTTTTCTTTCTCTCTTAAAATGCATGAGTTCTGTACCTTTGGTTTTATGCTATAAGGTTCTGTTTCTTTATTAGACTTTATCACTGATCACCTTAGCTAGTATACATTTCTATTTCTTCTTGCATTAGTTAGATGATATGTTTTGAATCCCCTCTCCCCCATACTTAAAACCTGGTTTGTTCATTGAGTCTGACACTTACATGGTCAGATTCATGGATTAAATTGTCCCTTTTCCTTCTCTCTTGGTCCATTTTGGTATTCCCCAAGGAAGTAAGCATGAATTTGGGTTTGAAACCTTTGTTGGTTCATGAGTTTGACCTTTGACATGGTCAAACCCATGAATCACAACTGTTTCTGCATTATTTGTTTAAGTCTTGGTCTGATAATGTAGTAGATTAGTATAACTAAAGACATTTTGTGAATCTGACCCTTTCATGGTCAGATTCATGAGATTCTTGGTAGAAATAGGAGTTGGTTTGGCAATGAGAAACTTCAGGGTTGGAGTTTAAACCCTCAGCTTGTGGGAAGCAGCTCTGTAGCTGATCTCTTGCACTCTGGTGCATTGGTTCTAAATAATTTGATGGTAGTAACTCGAGGCTAGAAGAAATTTGCCTTTTATCCATATTTTTTTAAGTTCCTCTTTCTTGCTTTAGATGTTAGTTATGATGTACTGTTAAGGTAATGATTCATTAGGGTAAAATCTTTCTTGTATAAAGTTCTGGACTTTCCATATTGTAAATGTACTGTTAAAGTTTAAGGTTAAGCTTGATTATCAGTAGACCTTCGATAGTAGAACTTCCTTTGTAATAAACATGGTTTATGGTTGCATTGGGCTAGATTTGAATCCATGCCCAAGTTTGGGATTTATTCGGGCAAGTCTGGGCCCAGGACATTGGGCCTGGGCATTGAACCCAATAACGCAATCCAGTTGTGAATATTCTCCTCGTGTGAATCATGAGATAAGTACATATCTTATGTCTTGCAAATCATAGTAATGTCATTAATTTTGGATTTGAAATGTGTTTGGATTTTTTCTTAAAATTTTGATCATTGTCTTTGAAGTGATTGGAGTCATAATTTTGTAAAATATGTTTTGAACAAGGCTATGGCTAAAATGTAAAGGTAGATAGGTCCAACTAGAATTCATATAGAATTTGGGCCCACCTGAAGCCCAATGTGGGCAAAAACTTAGTTAAAATTCAAAAGAAACAAGACCCTTAGAACTTTCGTTTTGCTGGGCTCAAGCCTAGAGTCCAAGTCCAGTTTTTTTCGAAGTTCAGTTTTTCCTGGGTTTAGTCCAATGTGGACGTCTTAGCCTAAAATAGTCGCTCACAGTAATTCAAAGCTTGGCCTTAAGTTAAGAAATTTTAGTTTGAAATTCAATTAGTATCTTTAGCCTTATTTAAATAAACTCCCTTAGTTAGAATAAATTGCGGTGTGCCATGCCAAACCAACTTATAATTCATTGCCATCATAAAACTAGTTAACTCTTATAGAAAAGATTCGAGGCGTGCCATCAATTAAATTATCCATGGCCCTCACAAATGTTGTTTCTAAAATTGAGCCTTCGTTGTTGCTTTAGGCACGTTCTTTAAATAAATTCATCATAGCTACGGGTACAGTTCCCGTGACGTATTTGTGTTTGTTAATTATAAAATCCGGGTGTATATTTCATGTGACCCAATTTCAATCTTCAACAATGTTAAATAAAGCGTGTTGCGAACCGGGGGTGCATTTCATGTAGCGTGGTTTACGACATGTTTTAAATGACATTGAATCTTCCTAAAAGCGGTTTAAATTAATTAAAAGCGACTGTAAAGTAAAAATGCACAATAGGTTTAAACCATGTTAGTTGATCAGATAATAGGCCAATTTTAATTGTTTAAGCGACCGTGCTCAAACCACGGAACCCGGAAATGCCTAACATCTCTCCAGGTTTAACATAATTCCTTACTTAGAATTTTTGATTCGCAGACTTTTAAATAAAGTCAAAATTTCCTTGATTTGGGATTTTAAAATAAACCAGTGACTTGGGACACCAAATAAATTATCCCAAGCGGCGACTCTAAAGAAATAAATAAAAATAATTTCATTTCGAATAATGTCATTTTAATTGGAAAAACTCCCTTATATTACCTTCGTGGTGGTAAAAAGGAGGTGTGACAGCTCTGGCGACTCTGCTGGGGATCGAGCCCAGAATCTCTGGTTCATGGTTCAACAATTCGAGCGTAGAATAACTGTTATAGTTCGATTTATTTATTATCTGATTTTTACATGTTTGAACCTAATGTGTTAAATGCCACTTTTACCGCTTTGATAATGGTTGATTGTATATAAAACTGTTAAACACTCTTCTATCTAAGTCTTTTAAATCATCTAGGAAGTGTGCACTTCATGTAACTTCTCTTCTGTTAGAGTCATATCCCAATTTTAGAACGAGGTTTGGACAAGTTGCAAAGCCGGTAAAGCTTCTGTATTCCCGGTATGCTGCCCCCCCGCCCCCTGGCTCGAGCTGTCCGCTCGGGTAAGCCGGGTCTAGAACAATACACCAAGGGTTTCAAAACTAGTATAACAAAGCCTCATGCCAGATCTCTAGTAGGAACTCTTCTTTGCATCACGTGCATTTGACTTAGGAGACTCAGCACATGGGTTGGGTCCGTCTAGGACAGGTGTACCCGAAATCAAAAGACCATCCTGATGCATTCTACTTGCTACTTGTGCATTTCTTTTTGCTTCGGATTGCATGTTGACCGGCTTCTAAAATAATGGAGAAATTTTGGAAAAAAGAATCAAATTGAAGTATGAGAGAGATAATTACCCATCTTTGAAAATCCGGTATCCAAAAAAGTACCGAAACTCTGCCGAACTTTTGAGAAAGAGAAAAGGAAATTATTTCAAGAAAAATATTTGGTATTGTTTCTATTATGTCAAAACTGCTCTAACTACGCAAGTTTAATTCTCACCGGATGTGGGATACGTAGGCAACCCTCATCGGGTCCAACTCCAGTTTTGCAAAAATAACCCAAAAAGAACAAAAATTTTTGTTGTCTTGTCATAAATAAGTTAGGTAATGCCTTTTTTCTCTAAATGACTAAAACGTCCCCAAAAGGATGCCGGAAGGCTGGTTTTGCAAGAATAGCCACCTATGGTTTCTTTTTTAAATTTTGGCCAATTAGCAAACACAACCCTAAAATCTTCTTTCCTGAGGTGCTGAAGGGCCGTATTTGCAAAAGTGGTCTTTGTTTTGGAATGAATGTTTTTCTAAAACTAATAATTTTCTTTCGAGTAAAAAAAAATCATGGTTTTCTTTTTAACCAATCACTCTAATAAATGTGCAGGATGGGCACTATCGAAAATGAACCTTTCATAGTCCTTGAAGAAATCCCATTAGAACTCCATATGTGGTGGAACGACTTAGGGAGAGTCAGCAGAGATACTATGGTAAAAGTTTTGGGCGGTCTTGTTGGTCTTCTGAAAATTAAACCGAGGCTGGACATAATAGAGGCTTTGATACCTTTTTGGACGTGACACATAATGTGTTTCATTTTTCTTATTTTGAGCAAACTCTCACGCTGGAAGAAATAGCAGGCTATGCCGGTCTTAGTGGGAACCTCAGAAGTCGGTACCCAGTGGCACCAAGAGCAGTGACTCCTCATAAGTTTTTGGACCTTCTGAGCATCAAGTGAGAGGTTAAAGATGGAAATCTGTCCGAGGGATTTTGCACATTCTATTTCTTGTACCGGCATTATGGCGATCCCCACGGTTTTGAGGCTCCAGATATTGGTCTAACTCATTCAGGAAACAAAGATAAATGGGAAGCACGTTGGGGACTAGCTTTTATATTGGCATTCCTGGGCGTTTTAATTTGCCCAAGAAAGGATGGAAATATAGAATTGGGCTTTGTGGGAATGGCTGGCATCATGACTAAAAAAGCTAATGGCACCCTTGTTCCAATGATCTTAGCAGATATTTATCGAGCTCTAACTATTTGTCGAGAAGGGGGAATTTTTTTTTAGGGCTGCAACATGCTTCTACAACTTTGGATGCAAGAACATCTTTGCCAGTGTCTGGGATACATGAACTATGGTATGACTGGTCTGAACTGCATTAAAGAACATGAAAACCGGGTGGTGGTTTATGAGTTTCCAGAAGATATGGAGGCGTGGTTAACACGTTTGAGCTTTTTAACTTCAAGCAAAATTGAGTTGACATTCGGTTGGCTCCCAGTCACTGAAGTCATTTACATGTTAGCTGAGGTGTGCTATCTTCTCTTAATGGGTCTCTAGAGCATTCAACCATATGCTCCACACAAGGTGCTGCACCAACTAGGTAGGTACTAAACTATCCCACATGATGAAGATCTGAGCCGAAAAGTCATCGAATTAGGTCCAAAAGTTGTGTTCCCAGAAGGAAAAGTTTGTCAGATTTGGAATTAGTGTAGATTTCTAGAGCCAAAGACTCGGGTACGAGATCTATCTAAAGGAGAATTAAAGCCTAATTACATGACTTGGTTTGGAAAAAGGTTTCATGTCCGTCATAGCCCGAACTACCTGCTAAAAGACCTCACGTCCAATAATTCACCGATGACTCACAGGAGCAATGAGATTGGTTGGCAAAAGAGAAAAGCTACAGAGCCACAATAAGCAAATTAGAGGGGCAGATCCGAGATATTAAATTTGAAAATAGTGTATAAGCTGCTCCTGATGAATGGGAAAGGAAGAAGTTGGCTCAAGAAAACAAAGCCCTTCGAGCCCAGATCCAAAAAATGAAAATAGCTACTGAGAATAAGGAAGGAGCCGAACAGATGAAAGGCTCATAAATGGTCTTAGAAGGAAAATATCTGAGTATCAGGATGACTTAGAAAAATCCGAGAGTAATCTAGCAAGAGCCCGGGCACAGTTGACAAAGAACGCAGAGGGACGGGACAGTTTGTACGGCAGTTGAAAAGGAAATATGAGGGAACAGTCACAAATTTGAAGAAAAGGCTAACTACCCTCGAAAATGAGATGGCTAAACAAGCTAAAAACTTTAAAGCAGAAAGGGAACATTGCTATGCATTAATGTCCCAACTAGAGGAAGATATGCAACAGCTGTAGAGCCAAAACCATCATGATGCGCAAGTGCTAGAAGCTAGGTCTCAACAAATCGGGCGTTTTCTCCAAGAAAAGGGTACCATCAGGGAAAGGGTTAGAGCAATTGCTGACTACATCGTCACAAAGAGCCATGAATGTGAAGACATGACTTAAACCACCTTTTTCTCCGCAGTGATGCCCTTTGTTCGACAAATCATGAATGACCTGGATCGTCTTCAAAGAGACCTTGCACATAGGACCGTGGCGAGACCGACTGATGTCCCGCGGGCCCCTAGATTAACTTTAGAAGCACTTATGTACTCTTGATTTTCATTTTGTGTCTGTATTTCAATTTCTAGTTTTAAAGTATGTTTCGATTCTGTTTGTAGTTTTAAATTCCTAGAAAAAGTATGATGGAGTCTTTTGTTGCTTAGAAAAGTAGAAGTTTTTATTAATGAAAATTTGGAAAACTCCAAAAAATTGTTTCTTTATTTTTTGTATTTATTCCTTAAACTACGTGATGATCTGATTCACGCAACGTCCTGATATGTAGGCAATCCTAATCGGACCCGGTCATGATTTTAAAAAATTCGAATAAAATAAATGAGAGAAAAACAAGAAAAAGAGAGAAAATAAGAAGAATAAAAGAAGAACAAGAAAAACAGAGAAAACAAGAAAAGAGAGAAAAATAGGAATAAGAAGGAAAATGATGACAAAAGTACAAAAAGAGCGGAAGGTGAAAAACGCCAAAAGAAAAGAGAGGATTGAGGAGATAAGCAAAAGCCGGAGTGAAACCCGCAACCGTTGCAAAACATATATAAACCCATTTTACTGTATAAGTGCATCACACCCCAATGTGCGATTCCCTATGTGTTAATTGTATCAAACTAACAGTGTTGTTGTGTTTGCTATTCTATTCAAGGTTCTATATTAAGGTGGTTTGGTTTTGCGGTAATTTATCTTCACATCCTTACTTCACAAGATCAAAGGGAAGCGTTGAAATCTCGTTCGAGAGTCATCTGCCAACAGTTCCTATCCCAGAGGATAGCCCGATCTCGGCCATCCCAACTTTAGAGTCAGCGGCTGCTGAGGAAAACAAGGTTATGCGTCTCCACATGTTGGAAATATGGGACACCTGGTCCAATGGTAGAGAGATGCCGAGTGCGATACCTGGTTTCCCTGAGCTACTTCCCAGGGCAGGTGGAACTTCCAACGTCCTAATAAATTACCCAAACACTCAGCTCGGATATCCTACTATCTCAGCCCACTTTGCTGGAACACCTTCTAAGGTTCGCCCCCTGGTGTTAATTTCGGGTGCGACCTCCAACATATTCATTGCGCCACCTTCCTCAGCCATGGCATAACCCCTTTTAAACAGGCCAAACTTTGATCCATCATCTTTCACTTTTTAAGTACCATTATTTCCACTAGAAATGACTCATTTCACTACCAATTCCTACCCCAACAGCCCCGGTATGAGTTTATTGCGGGATAAGAGAAAACTACAATGAACCCCGAGCAGGAAGAAATCACTTGGAAGATGAGGAGAATGGAACAGACCCTTAAGAATATACAAGGCATAAGTGGTCAAAAAAGCATATCCTATGCTGATTTATGCATGTTCCCACATGTCCACCTACATCTGGGTTTTAAAACTCCCAAGTTCAAAAAGTACGATGGGCATGGAGACCCCATAGGCCACCTCAAGAGGTACTGCAATCAACTGAGAGGAGCAGGTGGAAAAGAGGAGCTTCTCATGGCTTATTTTGGAGAGAGTATAGTGGGCATTACTTCCGAGTGGTACATGGATCAGAACATAACGCGTTGGCACATTTGGGATGATCTGGATCGAGATTTTTTTCCTGCAATTTCAATATAACATAGACATAGCTACCAATAGGAATTCTCTGTCAAATCTCAAAAAGAAGTCATCAGAAAGTTTTCGAGAGTATGTAGTTAAATGGAGCGAACAAGTAGCCAGGGTCAAGCCCCCGATGGACGAGACAGAAATGGTGAGTGTTTTTCTACAAGCTCAAGAGGCTGACTACTTTCAGAATATGATGTCTGCAATGGGGAAACCATTTGCTGAGGCTATGAAGATTGGTGAGATGATCGAGAATAGTCTGAAAACATGGTACATATTAAGCCAATCAGCCATAAGAGCTATATCCCAAGTAATTCAAAGTGGGTCCGGAGGTGTAGCAAATAGAAAGAATAAGGAATAAGTGGCAATGGCAGCTTCAGGTCCGAGAAACCCCTGTCCACCCAGAAGTTACTTCTCTATAAGCACCCCGTAACATTATTATCCCCACCAAGATGTGGCTTATGCTATGGCCCCCAGCCTTACGCAGTGATGAACGCCCGGCCATATGTTCGGCCACAATAATAGTTTAACCAAAACACAACTCCACTTCCTAGAAATAACCCTCCCCACCAAGCTCAGTATAATCCCCGACCTTTACAAAATAATTTCCCCTACAATGACCGTGCTCGGGAGCCACCCAAGAGAACAAACTTCACGCCTATTGGTGAATCATACTCTAGCCTTTTCCCTAAACTAGTCAAATAGGTTTGCTACAACCCGTACCCCTGAATAGACAAAACCCAGAGTCACCTTCTTGCTGACCCGGTACCCGATGTGCCTATCATTTTGGGGTGGAAGGACATGACACTGAAGACTGTTGGACTCTAAAAAGGGCGGTTGAAAATCTCATAGAGCAAAATGGATAGTGCTGAAAGATAAAGAAATCCCTAATGTGACCAACAACCCATTACCGGCTCACAACAACGGGCTAGTTATTGGGGTGATTTGCGAAGATAAGGAGTTTGATCCTGCTTTGAAAGCCATCATTGCCATCGCTGATGTCGAGAAGAAGTCAAAGGCTGCTGCAAAGCAAGACAAGAGGGAGAAGAGGAGTAAATCCACCCCTCAAAATTCAGAAAAGATAGTGGAAACCAAAATTGGGGCAGTACCCCTAAAAGATGCCATTCTTTATGTTCCCCGGGGTCACAAGAAAGAGCAAATGACATTAAGCCCTCCAAAAAGGTTCAAGCTGAACAAGGGAACTAAGATGTACGTGCCTAAAGGGCCTATGTGGTAATGGGGCCAGTAATTTCACCAAGGCTGAATGAGCCCGTGGTTTTTGGCCGCACACCATAGAAGCCCATGACAGACCCTACTGTTATCCTATGGAATTATAACAAGGCGGTAGTAACCTACAAGGGAAAAGAGGTCCTAGGAGAAGAAAATGAAACTAACCCAGCTGAGAAATACCTTAACTTGGAGGATTTGAACAAATCCAAGAAGAAGCATTTCCCACTTAAGAAGCCCGTTAGTGCCGAGGAGGCCGAAGAATTCTTTCGTAAGATGAAAACTGCAGACTATTAGGTAATAGACCAACTTCGGGAGTCTCCTTCATAGGTCCCACTCCTGTCTCTACTGGTAAGCTCAACCGAGCATCAGAAAGTGTTGATAAAAACCCTTAATGAAGCTTATGTTTTGATTGAAACTACCGTTGAACAACTGGAAAGAATGACAGAAAGATTCTTCGCAGTTAACCAGCTCTCATTTAGCAAGAATGATATGCCCCCGGAAGGAGCTACCCACAACAAAGCCCTTCATTTGACAGTTAAATATGATGGGTACTATATGAAAATAGTCATGCTGGATGGCGGGTCCGGAGTTGATATCCGCTCTCTCTCAACTTTGCAAATAATGGAGATTGGTATTGAGAGAATCAGGCCTAACAATGTCTGTGTGCATGCCTTTGATGGAATCAAGAGAGACACCATAGGCGAGATTGATTTGATTTTGACTATTGGTCCTGTAGATTTCGAGGTGACATTTCAGGTCCTAGACATGGATACTTCTTATAATTTCCTCTTGGGAAGGCCCTAGATTCATGCGGCGGGGGCCGTACCTTCCACTCTCCACCAAATGGTAAAATTTGAATATGAATATTAGGAGATTATATTCCATGGAGAGGACGAGCAATTAATTTATCGGAACCCGTCAGTCCCATGTATGGAGGCTAGGGAAGGTAGAGAACATATAGTTTATCAAGCTTTCGAGGTTGTGGTCACATACCAATGTGAAGAAGGAAGCCCGTGTCCTCAACCCTTTCTCTCAAATGCGTTAATTATGGTTGCCAAGGAAATGATCAGGCATGGTTATAAGCCCGGGAAGGGGCTCGAGACATCATCACAAGGTATCATAGAGCCTATCACTCTGGTTGCTAGCGAGAAGTTCTTTGGTGTGGGTCTTCAATCCACGCCAGCTGATAAAACATGGGTAAATGAGTGAAAGAACAACGGTTGGGTCTTGCCTCATCCAATCCTGCATCTATTCGAAACATTCATCAAGCCCAAGTACAAAGAAGAGGAATATGAGGCCTTCACGGCCGAAGAAATAGAAGAAATATGTGGAGCTATGAGGCAAATGTTGTATGAAACCCACACGGTCCAGCCGGAAGAAGGCTTGAGCACCGCTGAGGTGCTGTATATGGGGCCCAATGCCAAGTTGAGAAACTGGAAGGCTACACCATTCCTAGTCAGGCGGGAATTACGGTAGTCTAGTCTTGCTACATATTCTACATCACGGGTTATCCCAGGGTGTAACTCAGATGTTTTTTTTAGTTTACTATTTTTAAATTTTAATGTAAACCCTGTTATCTTCAAAATTCAATGAAATGAAATCAATATTTCATCGTTCATGAATCCCTCTCATTATTCTTTTTGATTTTTGTTACTTTTCTTATTTCTTCTTTCAGTTCTAATAATGCGAGTTTAAATAACATAACATGCTTATAGACTTCATGCCCAGATCCAAACACGCTGTCTAATTGTGAAATAATGAATCAAGAACCGAAATACGATGAAGAAGAGGTTTTTAGGGAAATAAATTAAGAATTGGAACAATTTGAGAATAAGCCTAAGCCAAATCTAAATAAAAACCGAGCCAGTAAATTTGGGTAGTTCAGAAGAGGTCTAAGAAACCATGATAAGCATTCACACAGATGAAAGAACTAGGGATGTACTGATCCAACTTTTTTTTGAATTCAAAGATGTGTTTTCTTGATCCTACGATGATATGACAGGATTAAATGTTGATCTAGTGGTGCACAAATTGCCAATTTACCTCGATTGTCCCCTTATCCAGCAAAAACAGATAAAGTTCAAAACTGATATCAGTGACAAGATCAAAGAAGAGGTCACCAAAATAGTTAAAAGCGGGTCTGATCCGAGTGGTTAGATACACCACATGGTTGGCTAATGTGGTCCCAGTGCCAAAGAAAGACGGGAAAACACGAGTATGTGTTGATTATCAAGATCTGAACAAAGCAAGTCCCAAGGACAACTTCTCTTTGCCAAACATCCACATTCTCGTTGACAACTGTGCCAAACATGAGGTACAATCTTTCATGGATTGTTATGCTGGGTATCATCAGGTCTTGACGGATGAAGAAGATGCCGAAAAGACAGCCTTCACAACACTATAGGCACCTATTATTACAGTGTCATGCCTTTTGGTTTGAAGAATGCTGGTGCAACATACATGAGAGCTATGACTACAATCTTTCATGACATGATGCACCAAGAAATTGAGGTGTATGTGGATGATGTGATCATTAAGTCCAAGATGCAGGATGACCATGTTCGAGACTTGAGAAAGTTCTTTGAGCGTCTGCACAAGTATGATTTGAAACTAAACCTGGCTAAGTGTGCATTTGGAGTTCCGTCTGGAAAAATTTTGGTATTTATAGTCAGTTAGAGGGGCATTGAGGTAGATCCAATGAAGATAAAATCTATTCGAGATTTACCTCCTCCGAGAACCAAGAAAGAGGTTATGAGCTTATTGGGGAGGTTGAATTACATCAGCCGGTTCGTTGCTCAGTTGACTTCCACATGTGAGCCCATATTCAAGCTGTTGAAGAAAGATGTAGCAATTAAATGGATAGATGAGTGTCAAGAAGCCTTTGACAAAATCAAAGAATATCTATCAAATCCGCCAGTCTTGGTCCCACCCGAACCTGGGAGGCCTTTGTTTTTGTACCTGATAGTCTTGGAGAATTCTTTCGGCTATGTCCTCGAGCAACCTGATATGACCGGGAAGAAAGAGCAGGCAATCTACTATTTGAGTAAAAAGTTCACAAGTTATGAAGCCAAATATACCTTGTTGGAAAAAACTTGCTGCGCCCTAACTTGGGTCGCTCAGAAGCTTAGGCATTACTTGTTAGCCTACACCACCTACCCCATCACCAGGTTGGATCCTTTAAAGTACATATTCCAGAAGTCGATGCCTACAAGAAGGTTGGCAAAATGGCAAATCTTGCTTATTGAGTTCGACATAGTCTATGTCACTCGCACGACAATGAAAGCTCAAGCTCTAGCGGATCACCTACCTGAAAACCCTATTGGCGATAAATATCAGCCTTTGAGTACTTACTTTTCGGACGAGCAAGTGAATTCAGTTGAGGTAATTTTAGAAGACGCCAATGCTTGGAAATTGTTCTTCTATGGAGCGGTAAATGCAAAAGTTGTCGGAATTGGGGCAATCTTGATTTCACCCACCGATCAGCATTATCCGGCCACAGCCTGTCTTTGATTTTTCTACACAAATAACACTGCCAAGTATGAAGCCTGTATTATGGGCATGAATATGGCAATTGACCAAGATGTGAAAGAATTGGTAATCATGGGAGATTCAGACCTGATTATCCAGAAGGCTCAGGGAAAATGGGAAACTCAGGATGTCAAACTTATACCATACAGGAAACATATGGAAGATCTTAGCAAATGGTTCAAGTTTATCGAGTTCAGGTATGTCCCTCGGTTTCAAAATGATTTAGCCGATGCTCTCGCTACCTTAGCCTCGATGTTACCATATCCAGGCAATGTCCATATTGATCGGTTGGAAATCCAAATCCAAGAAAGGCATGGTTATTGTAATACGGTTGAGGTGGAGCCAAATGTTTGGCCTTGGTACCATGATATCAAGATATTTTTGAAAACAAAGGAATATCCTGAGCAAGCGAGTAGACATCAAAATAAAACCATTAGAAGGCTCGTCGGTGGTTTCTTCTTGAGCGGAGAAGTGTTGTACAAAAGGACTCCAGATTTGAACCTTTTGAGATGTGTGGATGCCCAAGAGGCTGGAAGAATCATGAATGAAGTACACGCAGGAGTATGCAGACTCATATGAATGGATACGTCTTTGCAAAGAAAATACTTCGCGCAGGGTATTACTGGATCACCATGGAAAAGGATTGCTTCATCTTCGTCCGTAAATGTCATCAGTGTCAGGTAAACGGTGACCCGATTCATGCACTTCCCTCAGAACTGCATCCTATGTCGATACCATGGCCATTCGTTGCTTGGGGTTTGGATGTCATTAGGCCAATCGAGCCAAAAGCTTTAAATGGGCATAGATTCATATTGGTTGCCTTCGATTACTTCACAAAATGGGTGGAAGCAATCACTCTCAAGGCTATTACTAAGAAAGCAGTGGTAGACTTCGTACACTCCAACATCATTTGCCGTTTTGGTATCCCTACAACTATTATTACGGACAATGCTGCAAACTTGAATAGTAATTTGATGAGGGAGATATGCGAACAATTTAAGATCACGCATCAAAATTCTACCCCTTATCGGCCTAAAGCTAATGCTGCTTTTGAAGCAGGAAACAAAAACATCAAGAAGATTCTTATAAAGATGATCCAAAGTTCGAGACAGTGGCATGAAAAGTTGCCATTTGCATTATTGGGATATCGCACAACTGTGCGCACATCAGTTAGGGCAACCCCCTATCTATTGGTTTATGGCACTGAAGCCGTAATATGTGCAGAGGTTGAAATTCTATCTCTCCGAATCATCATTGAGGCTGAAATTGAGGATAGTGAGTGGGTCAAGACCCGTCTAGAACAATTAACCGTGATTAACAAAAAGCAGATGGCCGCAGTTTTCCACGAGCAGTTGTATCAACAAAGATGGCCCATGCCTACAATAAGAAAGTGCGGCCTAGGAACTTTGAAGTGGGGAAACTCATTTTGAGACGTATTGTCCTTCATCACAAGGAAGCAAAAGAAAAGTTCACCCCCAACTGGAAGGGCTCGTACATTATAAGAAAGTTGTTGCCAAAAGGGGCATTATACTTGGGCGATATTGAAGGAAATGATCCTGAAACAGCTATAAATGCAGACACAGTCAGAAGGTATTATGTTTATTCTTTCTGCAGCACCGATACTATCCGATTGGGATGATGAAGGCTTTTATTCTAGTCATCCCAAACACTTCTACCTTTTGCTAACCCTTTGAGCTGGTTACCTTTCTTTGATTACCCTCTTTGGAACCCGAAAATGTTAAAAAAAATCAATAAAAAAATCAAAGACAAGTTCCCTGAACTACGTTTGACTTGATTCCGAAAGGATACATAGGCAGCCTCTCTCTGGGGTTCAGTTACACCAAAACAAAATCCACATTTCCCCAAAAGGGAAACTGGGGAAGATGTTATAATGGTTCGGCAATGATCACGCCCAAATGGTTCCAAAGTTGTAACTCAATCCAAATTCTTTTTGCCCCAAATCCTGTTCAAGTCCTTTTGATCAATCGGTGAGAACGTTCAAGAATCGGAGAATGCGTTTGCTTGGAACTGATGCAACAAGATGAGAGAAACAAAATGAGAGAGTCTTATTGGTGAAAACTCACACGGGCACTGTAAGGCGATGGTGAGTAGAGAAACTGAAAATGAGAGAATCTTGCTAGTGAAATCTTACAAAGAGCACTATAAGGCATTGGTAAGAAGAGAAATAAGAGAGGTCAATTAGTGGAAACACGCAAAGGGCGTCGTTGATCAAGAAGAAGGAATTCCTTACAACTATTGGCACTGAAAGAGTCCTGGCAAGGTTTCCCGATTTTAAAACACGGGTCATAATGAGTTTATGAGAGGTTGGATAGTTGCACATATTGGGTATCCAGTCCAAGAAGCATGTCATATCTATTGAAGTCTGCATGCACTCCAGATAAGTCCTTCTTTCCTCCCCCGAAAGGGACACTTCTCTTTAAATTCATTTTCCTGTCGTTTCTTTACTTTCTTTGAATCCCTTTCCGTTTAATCCTCCTCCGAAACTAATACAAAGAAAATATGGCAAGATTGGTTTTACTGGGTTCTGCTTAGCAAAAGCCAAGTTCAAGTAAAGGCACCCAGCCTCAGCAGGTGCCTCAAGTCAATCTCGACTGACCTTGATGGCCGATGCTCCAGAGTTGAAAACTCTTGAAAAGGAAATAAATCCAAAGTCAAGCGCCTCAACCGTCATGTGAAATTTTGGGAAAAGTCAAGATACTCGATTTTAGAAGAGAGATCGGTCTCCAGAAAGCCAGCAAGCTTTAAAGGATTTCAGCAAATGCGTTGGGCCGAGATCAAGTGATCAAAACAATCAAGGCCACAAAACCAACCACCATTTCAAACTGACAAATTGTTCTTTGATTTGAAAACATGTGCAATCCAATATAACCTCTCAAAAAGAAGGTGCAATAAAAGCAAGGTGCGTAGAGATCAGAATGGTCCTGCAGCAGAAGTTAACCCAAAAATGGAAGTCCCTTTCAAACTCTTCATGCATTCTCTTGAATAAAGTATTAAAAGTAAAATAAAAAGAAAGAAGAAGAAAATTCAAAACCATGGTAGCATATGGCCTCCAATCTCTAGCTACGTTTTCCCAATATAGGGTCCCATTCCCTAATCGCTCCTAGCATAACCCGGTAGTCTTTTCCATTACATGGTTCCACTCCCCAGTTGATTCCCGGCATAGCCCATGGACCTCCCCGACATAACCCGAGGAACTTTTTCTTTTCCGGCATAACCCAATGACCTTTCCCGGCATAACCCGTGGACCTCCCCGGCATAATCCGATGACGTTTTCTTTTTTTAGGCATAACCTGACGACCTTTTCCGGCATAATCCGAGGACCCTTTTTCTTTTTCGGCATAACCCGATGACTTTCCCGGCATAACCCCATGGACTTCCCCGGCATACCCCGGGGACCTTTCCTTTTTTCGGCATAACCCAATGACTTCCTCGGCATAACCCGTGGACCTCCCCGGCATAATACTAGGACCCTTTTTCTTTTCCGGCATAACCCGATGACTTTTCTGGCATAACCCGTGGACCTCCCCGGCATAGCCCAATGACCTTTTTCTTTCCTGGCATAACCCGTGGACCTCCCCGATATAACCCGAGGACCCTTTTTTCTTTTCCGGCATAACCCGATGACTTTCCCGACATAACTTGTGGACATCCCCGGCAAAATCGGAGGACCATTTTCTTTTTCGGTATAACCCGATGACCTTTCCCTGCACAACACAAGGACCTTTTTTCTTTTCCAGCATAACTTAATGACTTTTTCGGTATAACCCGAGGTCCTTTCCAGCATAACCCGACTATTTTTTCTAGCATAACCTGGCAATCTTTCCAATTTAGGGCCCCCAATCCCTAGTTGATTTCATTATAGATATAGGGATCCACTCCCTAATCTCTTTTTCCCAAGGATACACAATCTTGATTTTATTGCTTTCAATAAATAAATACCTTAGATTTTGTTGTAATAAATCATGAAATTTTCCTAGTGAAAACTAGGGCAGAAAATTTCGTTCGTTTGGTTGCTTTGGTGCTTGAATAGGTTTTTACCGTGAGGCAAAAAGGTTTGAGGTGACTAAAAGAAGAAGTCTCAACCCAAATAAAAGAAAAGAAGAAACAAGAAAAGAAGTTGAACTCTGAGTGTGGAAGCGGAGAAAAGATGCGTACTGCCCAAGCCACGGTTGAAGTCGTAAGCTTTGCATGTCCCGCCTTTATCTGAAAAGCTGAAGAAGATGAACCAGTGGCTGCAACTAACGAACATCAAGATTCAAGTCGGAGTCTACAGGAAGAACCATACAAGACTCAAGATCAAGCTTCACAAAGTTTATAGATAGGAATTTTGTAACTCGTAATTGATGGGTTTAGCTAGTTTAGCGTTTTATCTTTCATTTTGATGTAATAAGGAGTTTAACAAGCAAAAATAGCAGCAACAGCAGTAAAATCACAGTTCCAAATAGTCCCAACTACCAAAACTTCCAAAATTATACTGACCTGATTCCTTTATAGCCAAGGATATGTAGGCAACCTTCGAAGCAGGGTTCGGCCAGACCTTTTTCAAAAGATTCTCCCTACGGAGTTTCAAAATAGGCAAAAATCCCTCATAATCGCTCATTTTGTCTTTGCCCGAAAACTCTTCGTGTTTTCGAGTAAAGAGGGACAGCTGTGAGCATATGATTTTTGCCCTATACGAAATACTCCTATAAAATCCCAAGAAAATAGGTTTTCTTTTAATTATTTGCCATTTTAGGAATTTTTGTAGACTTTTATTTAATTGTTTGTGATAAGAATGGACATTGGGCCTAACTCATCCCCAAAAGCTAGCTTGTGAGGTGAGGATTGCCCAAGACATATTAGGAGACCAAGGACCTCAAATTCCTCCGATGTGGGCCTTCACGCCTAGGCCTCTGGAGCGTGGACAACATAAATGAGGGCTCAACATCGGTAACAATAATTGGGATGGGCCTGGCTCTGATACCATGATAAGAATGGATATTAAGCCTAATTCATCCCTAAAAGCTGGCTTGTGAGGTGAGGATTGCCCAATCCATAAGGAGACCAAGGACCTCAAATCCCTCCGATGTGGGACAACTCAACAGTTTGCATTTTGTGCATGTTTAAGTTTTAGTTAAATCATGAAAAAAACCAAAAAAAAACCATGCATTGCATTTAGGATTTATATTCATATTTTTTGGATTAATTAGTAATTATTTATTTTATTGAAATTTGAAAATCACAAAAATATCTCATTTTTACATCTTTTGTCTTTTAATCTTTTTTTTTAAATTTACGGATTTTTCTTATAATTTAGAATTAAGTGATGTTTATAATTTTTATAATTAGATAGTTGGTTTAATTTTACAATTTAGATAATTTATGATTTTATTTTTAGCATTTTTAATTAGAAAAAAAATTAAAGAAAAGGAAATAAGAGAAGAATTAAAAAAGGGGTTTTTATTTTTGAAATTGGGCCAATTTTACACCCAATCTTACCCAAACCAGACTAAATTGCCCCAAAACCCGTCCAATTAACGCAGGCCCAAATAGCCTTACCCGATCCAGCCCCCCTCATAATACCAAATGACCACGTTTATGATAATTTGATCACAGCCGTTGGATCTTGGTAATCTAACGGCTCGGAACTGAGGAGTCATTAACTATATTACTGTCCTAACGAGACCAACCCCCCGTTCAATCCTCACTCAGTCTCTCTCCTCTCTCTTAAGAACAAACCCTAGCCGCCTAGGATTCCCTCGCCGGCTCCGCCATCAACCACCCACCGGAAATCGCCCACGGCGGCACCGATACACCAAACCTCCCCAAATTTACACCATGAATCCCCCATAACCTCCTTATTCCAAATCTCCAACCCTCTTCCCTCAAATCCCGGCCAAAATCCTCGAATATTAGATCAAAAATACGGCCAAAAATCCTAGCTGCTCCAATCCGCTCCAAATTCACACCCTATTATCCTTTCCTCTCTCTAAACCCTAAGCTACCATTGTCCCCTTCCAAATCGGCCCCAATTTTGGTCGAATTTTGGATATTAGATTCTGAAACCCTAAAAACCTCTACCAAGTCGATTCCAGAAGTGTTAATGGCTCAAATCCACATGAGTCAACTGCTTTTGATAAGAGCAGTTGATTCAAGTGGGTTTGACCTATTTGTCAAGTTGACCCTAACCAGTTCAAGACCTAACCAGTTCTTCGATTCCAATCTATTTCTCACCCCGGTATAGGTAATTTCTGAATCGCTGTCTATCTTTTCTTTTCTTCTCTTTTCTTGACCATCTCTTTTTCTTTTTCTTTTTTTATTATTGTTGTTATTGTTGTTTTCTTTGATTGATTTTTCATTGTGTTTGTTCTGCCCGTAATTGCATGTTTTAGATTTTTGTTGTCTCTTTCTGCATTTGGTCATTAGGAACTAATAAGTAGTTTAGGGTTCGTCTTTTAGTTTAATTTGTTATCTACACTGTTTTTCCATGATTTCATTTTTTTCTTTTTTTCTTCTGTTTACAGTCGGTTTTATTTTGGTTGAATTAATAACTTCTTAGGCTGTTTGTTTTTTTATTTGCTTAAGTTTACAAACTAATTTAGGATAAAATCTAGGCCTCCTTTGCAAATTGCATCTTTACTTTGTTTGGATTACTTTTTAGTCATGTTAATTTTTTTTAAGATTTTAGATTGTAAATATTTGTTTCTCTTGGGCATTTTTTTGATTCGAACTGCTGATCCTTTCTAGGAGTTGTCCTTGTTTGCTTTAATTTGTATATCAATTGAAATTTTAGGGACTTATTTGAACCTAAAATTTTAGTATAGAACTGAAATAGGTGTTAATTAAAAGGGTAAAAATGAATTTTCACTTAGGCTAAAAAAAATAGAAGTTTCTACAAAATGTACAGCTGTCATAGCTGTTGTAGGAGATGCTGAAATATGGGACAGCTGTACCAAGGGTTGTAAAAGGACAGTACTATTTCTAACATAGGATAAGGAATATGCCCAAAAGATACCCTCCCAAGGTAGCCTATATATATAGGCTCTCTCATTCTGAAAGAAAGAGGACACACAATTTACACAATCATTAGCATATCATCAGCATTATTCTCTGCAAAAAAGGTTCCCTTTCCGGATTTTAGAAAACCTTAGAAAGATTTCCGAAAAAATCTTTCCTCTTTTGGTTCATAAGCTAGAAAATGGATTGAAATAGAGAGTTTTTCTAGGGTTATTTACTTGGGATTTCTGGTTTTCAAGTGGTAGGTTTGGTTTTTGAAACTCTGGGATTCACTTGGGTTGCTGAAGTTGTTTGTTGATTGCTGTTGCTGTTTCTATTTATGAAATTCTTCCAGCAGTCTTCTTTCATTTTAGTTGTGGTTTTCAATTGCTGTTTCAAGGTACATATGATCCTTTCCATGTTTGACTACTTATAAATAAAGTTTAAGATGAATATGGGCTGTCTTTTGTTTGACATTGTTTGTATATTCTTTCTATGGTTTACATGCTGAAACTACGATAATACTAAAGCTTTTTTCTTTCTCTCTTAAAATGCATGAGTTATGTACCTTTGGATTTATGCCATAAGGTTCTGTTTCTTTATTAGACTTTAGCACTGATCACCTTAACTAGTATACATTTCTGTTTCTTCTTACATTAGTTAGATGATATGTTTAGAACCCCCCCCCCCCATACTTAAAACCTGATTTGTTCATTGAGTCTGACCCTTACATGGTCAAATTCATGGATTAAACTATCCCTTTTCCTTCCCTCTTGGTCCATTTTGGTATTCCCCAAGGCAATAGTCATGGCTTTGGGTTTGAAACCATTGTTGGTTCATGAGTTTGTCCTTTGACATGGTCAAACCCATGAAGCACAACTATTTCTGCATTATTTGTTTAAGTCTTGGTCTGATAATGTAGTAGATTAGTATAACTAAAGACATTTTGTGAATCTGACCCTTTCATGGTCAGATCCATGAGATTCTTGGTAGAAACAGGAGTTGGTGTGGCAATGAGAAACTTCAGGGTTGGAGTTTAAACCCTTATCCTGTGAGAAGAAGCTCTATAGCCGATCTCTTGCACTCTGGTACATTGGTCCTGAAGAATTTGATGGCAGAAACTCGAGGCTAGAAAAATTTGCGTTTTATCCATATTTTTTTAAGTTGTTCTTTCTTTATTTTAGATGTTAGTTATGATGTACTGTTAAGATAATGATTCGGTAAGGTAAAATCTTTCTTGTATAAAGTTCTGGACTTTCCACATTGTAAATGGATTGTTAAAGTTTAAGGTTAAGCTTGATTATCAGTATACCTTCGATAGTAGAACTTCCTTTATAATAAACATGTTTTATGGTTGGATTGGGCTAGACTTGAAACCAGGCCCAAGTTTGGGATTCATTCGAGCAAGTCTGGGCCCAGGCATTGAACCCAATAGCGCGATCCAATTGTAAATATCCTCCTCTTGTGAATCATGAGATAAGTACATGTCTTATGTGTTGCAAATCATAGTAACACAATTAATTTTGGATTTGAAACGTGTTTGGATTTTTCCTTAAACTTCTGATCATTGTCATTGAAGTAATTGGAGTTATAATTTTGTAAAATATGTTTTGAACAAGGCTATGGCTAAAATGTAAAGGTAGATAGGCTCAATTAGAATACATATAGCATTTGTGCCCGCCTGAAGCCCAATGTGGGCAAAAACTTAGTTAAAATCCAAAAGAAGCAAGACCCCTGGAACTTTCGTTTTGCTGGGCCTAAGCCTGGAGCCCAAGTCCAGTTTTTTTCAAAGTTGAGTTTTTCCTGGGTTTAGTCTAATGTGGACGTCTTGGCCCAAAACAGCCGCTCACAGTAATTCAAATCTTGGCCTTAAGTTAAGAAATTTTAGTTTGAAATTGAATTAGTATCTTTAGCCTTATATGAATAAACTACCTTAGAATAAATTGGGGCGTGCCATGCGAAACCAACTTATAATTCATGGCCCTCATAAAACTATTTAACTCTTATAGAAAGATTCGAGGCGTGCCATCAATTAAATTATCCATGGCCCTCACAAATATTATTTCTAAAATTGAGTCTTCGTAGTTGCTTTAGGCGTATTCTTTAAATAATTCATCATAGCTACGGGTACGGTTCCCGTGACGTATTTTTGATTGTTAATTACAAAATCCGGATGTACATTTCATGTGACCCAATCTCAATCTTCAATAATGTTAAATAAAGTGTGTTGCGAACCACTGGTGCATTTTATTTAGCGTGGTTTACGACGTGTTTTAAATGACATTGAATCTTCCTAAAAGCGGTTTAAATTAATTAAAAGCGGTTGTAAAGTAAAAATTCACAATAGTTTTAAAACATGTTAGTTAATCAGACAATAGGCTGATTTTAATAGTTTAAGCGACCATTCTCAAACCACGAAATACGGGAATGCCTAATACCTTCTCCCGGGTTAACAGAATTCCTTACTTATAATTTCTGTTTTGCGGACTTTTAAATAAAGTCGAAATTTTCTCGATTTGGGATTTTAAAATAAATCGGTGACTTGGGATACCAAATAAATTATCCCAAGTGGTGACTCTGAGAAATAAATAAAAATAATTCGATTTCGAATAATGTCACTTTTAACTGGAAAAACTCTCTTATATTACCTTCGGGGTGGTAAAAAGGAGGTGTGACACACGATCCCGGTCCCGGTCTAGTTACACCCAAAACCCCATGAAGCCCAGGTCCGTTTAAGCGTGACCCACGAAGACCAGTCCATTTGAGCCCGGCCCACGAAGCCCGTTTGGGACCGGGCCTGGACAGGATGCCACCCTTACGTGCAAAATAAAAAGTAAGGCTTATACCTTTAAAGATGAATGTACGATATCATTCATCCACGATAAAGAACTATGGCTCTCTAATTTTGACTTCCCAACTGGGAAAATTAATGGTTCCATCCATACATGAGCTTGGCCAGATTTATTCAAAAGATTACCATCCTCAGGAACCATAATGGTAATTTTTTTAATTCCCCTATTAGAGGAACCAAATTTAGCATGAGAAGTTGTAACAGTAGGAATAGTCGAGGGAGTGAAAATAGCCACAGGCAGAGCAGTGGTAGTAGAAATAGGTCCGGGGAACTGAGGATCAAGCGGAACATACACGGGAAAAGAAGCAAGAGGCGTTTCTTCTGAAACAAAGACGAAATCTTCATCAAACCCACGAGAAAAGAGTTGTTCAGTAAAGCCACGGGATGCGGCAGGAATCTTATCATCAAAACTTACTAAGGTATCACCTTCAGGTTCATGCGTGGGAACAGAACTGGAAGGATGAGTAGCTTCATTGTCTGAAATGACACAACACCTAGCTCGAAGCTTACGAACCAACGAGCCTTCATCCTATTCCTCTTCACTCTAAAAAATGTGTGCTTGTTCAGATTTTCTTTTTGATGAGGAACTCAAGATTATCTCTTGAGCCTTTAACAGAGAGAGTCTTGAAGCAGAAATCGATGCGGCACTCACACCCTTAATGGGAAACCCTAGTAATGAAAAGGGTTAATAATTACCAAAGTAAGTACGAAAGCAAGGTAGAAGTGGAAGAGAAAGATACCATGAGTCTTCACTTTCCATCCAAACCTGTTAGAAAGGTATTTCCAGGACCTTTCTTCCATAGGAGCAACGATTAACAATTTTTCAACCCAACCACGGAAATCTGGAACTTCCTCAACAACTTCCATGGTTTTTGAAATAGAAAAATAAAACAACTATGAGATTGCAGGTTCTTCACAAAAAACAAAGAAGAAAAATAGAAAATATGAAAAGAAACCTACGTGCAAAGTTGCACTTTTCTGGGAAAGGCATGTTCTCCTCTCCCACTAACATGCTTGTTGAAACATCAACAAATCAGGCATACCAACCACGATCCTTGTCATCTTCAGGGCTCACTAAAAACCTCTTACTCCTGGCCACGAGAATAAACACCCCAGAACGAAATAACTTGGGGGAATAAAGATGAATCAGATGATAAAAGGTGAATGGTAAAACAACCAAGTTTGACTAATATCTAAGGCATGCCACGACCCTCCATACAATAGGACCATTTGTCCTAAACAATCATTGAAGAAACGATAAAACTTTATGATGAGAGAGTTAATAGGTGGTTTAAAACCCAACATAAAAGGATATGTATACACAAAAGGATAACCAACTTTGAATGAAATGATCCTTTGATTTGCATTAGGGAAGAAAATGGGGGAATAATATTTCCAATGACAGTCTCTTCACACAAGAGAAATAAAACCCTTAGTAATCTGGGAAGGGTCAACATAAGCACGATCATGAGAAGTCATGGAAGTAACTTGATTTCTAATCGATTTTCCATCGGTAAAGAAGGAAAGTTCAGCGGGAATAATCTCATCAAGTGGGTTCACGAAGTGGTTCATTAGAATCCATAATTCTAGCAGAAAATATATGAGAAAAAGAAGCCCTAGTTCTAGAAGACCAAGGGGGAGTAGTACTGGGATGAGAAGAAGAACTACTGATAGAAACAGATCCTAAACTACGTAACTTGTCACCTCTTCTACTTCTGGTAGGAGCAGAAGAAGGGGGAAGTTCATCCATTATAATAACTTTACGAGGATCAGGATTTGAAGAAGACATAGTTGTATGAAAAAGAAATAATTGATGAAGAACGAGAATTATAGAGAACAAAGAACAATGCAGAAAGTTTTTTGTAAAAACAAAGGCAAAGGAGGTATATATATGAAGAAGTAACCGTCATGTAAAAGGGATCGTGATGGAAACGTCATAATGAAACAATCTCTGATGTAGCCATAAAAGAACCCTAGAAATCGCTGAAGAGTTGCAGACCCAATAAACGAAGGCCATGTGACACATGCATTAAATGGAAGTGACATATGACGTGTTGGTTCTAGAGAAGACGTAATGATACACGGGAAATGACATCAAAATTCCCGCCATAAATACATACCGCTTCCCAAATATTCAATTGTAGAATATTTGGCAAGTGGGCGGACTATCTGTATTGGTAAAAATAAATATTACATGTGGATATCTATGAGTGACTGATATGATAAGACACGTGGATCATTGAGAAAGTAACAACTGGAGAGATGCATTAAAAGAGGCACGAGTCGTAATAGATATGAGCAAATCACCCACGAGAGGAGAGGATATGGTCATTCAAGTTTAAATGGTTACATGAAGAGGTACCAACAGAATGATTGAGACAGTAAAAGTAAAGATTCATGAATCATCAATTAAAGAGCGTGAATGATCTCAAACGTTACAGAATCTTCATGAACAGTTACGATTACCAATTATAGCGTCTCATTAATATCATTAATGCTCATAATGATTCTATTATAAAAGGGAAAAGGCATTGTACTTATAGATTATATAAAAGGGAAAGAGATATCATTTGTACAAACACGTTCTGATTATTATTGGAATACAATTACTTTTTTTGCTTTCTATTGACTACTTTGCTATTTCCTATTCTAATTTCCTTTCTTATTGCGAGAATATTGAATTTTATAATTATCAGTAGCCCGTGTACTTCTAAAAATAGGCTTTGACCGAAATTCCTAATTTTTGGTTTAACAGTATTGTATTGTATCGTTTGATGAATACAATGTTTGGATAGATTGTGACTTTTGCCATCGTTTCATGATATCACGCAGCAGCAGTATGAAAAATAAACTTGTATTATTATAAAAAAAATTATAATACAAGGTAATTTACTATATAAAAGATAGGGTAATGATAAAATAATATCATTTAATAATAAGGAAGGGTGTGATTGAGATTAAAAAATAAGGTAACGATGCGACCATACCAAATCGGCCGTTACATAAAGTGACACATTTCGTCGTTACGTAATGACAGATTTAACTATACGATACAATAAAATTTAAGTAACAATCAAAACAAACATTGTATTTAAAGTAAAAATACGATACAATATAATAGGTAACAACCATCCAAACAAGATATTAGATATTTTAAGTTATTCTTTTTTGTAAAGATAAAGGATCAATTTTGTTAAATATGTAATGAGAGATTTCTCAAATTATGTTACTAAATTAAAAAAAATGCTAAAATTGAATAGCAACGTTTTAAATATAACAAATAAGAAGTTTATTTATACAACTAGTACAAAAAATAAAATGATAATAGAACTTGAAATCTCGAAAAGAATTGCACTTGTTACTAAGTCTGATGTTCTACCTAATATGAGCATTTACTTTGGAAGTCGTTTTTTGTGTGCAAATTATACTACTAGGCGGGTTGCAAAAGTGTACCGTAAGTACAAACTACGGTACCCAATAAATATCAAGTGTAACCTCGAATAATTAGTACCGAGGGTCGACTCTGACACTCACTATTAGTGAATATTCAAAATGAGAGAATAATCCAACATGAAACTAGACATGATATTGTCAACAAGTATAAATGCTCAAATACATCTCATACAGACTTAGGCATGCCTTTCAACTAATCAAATTAGGTATCAGCATACTAATCTCCGAATAAAACATGATACCTGTCAATAATACCTTCATCAACTAATAGCATGAATCTGAGCAAATATAAATGTTCATGCTCAGTATCTCTCTCTCAATAACTCACGACACAAATTTATATGCCTGACACAAGCCACGTGTCCAACAAGCACCAAAAGAATCACGGGTGTCTATGCTCACAGGGCCCAAGGTAACATGGATAATCACCTAACTTCGGAGGGACATATCCATAATCCAAGCATCGTTCATTTTATATTTAATGATCATCAATCAATGGTTGTAACGCGTAAACCGATCCAAATTATAACATCCTAATAACCAATACTAGTATTCGCTCAAGTGCTTGTAGTGCCAAAATCCTTAGCTTTTCTTAATAACCACTCTCCGTTCATGCATATGTGAAAGAAATATTACAATATAAGGGAACAAGATATGATAATACAAATGCGGATAAAAACTCAAATGGATAAGTGATGGCTATGACAAATCATGTAATAACTCAATTTATTACAATAGCTCAATAAGCTATTTAACATGTTCTAGTTTTATTTTTTATCATTATCAAGAGTTAATTAAGCCATAGAAACCATCTAAGTCATTGAGCAATTATGGTAAGTATATGACGGAATTTATAAAAGCTCGACATAACAGATGAGTTTCCCATATACATGGCTTTCTCATCTCCTTGTTAATTCGCAGGCCTTGAAAGTATTTCGATCACCTTCATGACCGGAATCTCACCAAAGGTCGTGATAAAGCTTAACCCACTTGCCAGGCAAGGCAACACAATAACAATCATAATACTAAAGCAGATTAATCAATCTTAGCAATATACTCAATGTAATAAATAAACCGAATAATCTTAAGTCTAATAACATAGATAATCTATCGGTCTAAACACGAACACAACTATCCATATGATCGAGGCCTATCCTACACTACTATAGAGTAGCAAGAGAGGGTCGAAACAGCTTTTACCCGATTAAGGTCGGGATCGATTTCCACAGAGAGCTAGAAGTTGGAGTCGAGTATCTACCTAATTTAGAGTTGTATAATTGTTCTTAATTTCATTTCTAAATATTTTTGGGTTTTTCTTTAACTTATAATTTTATCAACTACGATGCTAATTTTAAACTAAAATAAGCTAAGAGTAAGATATTACGGGTTGTTCAAATGGTTAAAAGGCACTAGGGTAGTGACTTTCGCTTAGGTGGTCAATTAACGGATACTTGAGTTTAAGACACGATTGACATATTTGGGGAGTATGATATAACCGTTGCATGATTTTACTCACTCTATACTTCTCGGTAGTTTGAGTGATTTTGCCCGAATTGACTTTCTCAAGAACAATTGGGTATGCAAATTTGCACAAGCAAACATGGTTCAAGTTGGGTATTACTATCTCTAGGTTTAACCCTTTAATTAGGGCTATCAATCTCTTGAGTACGCCCCAATTCCTTGTTAGACTAATTTCAGAGACTTAGGTTCTCTTTCTCACGAAGAACCAAAATCAACTAAACACAAACTAGTATTTGCAACCACTAATTCAGCAATTAAATATGAAATTAGTCCAAATATCAAACATTCATAGTCAATCTAGCCCTAAAACACAAGACCCGTCAATTATCCACACTAGGGTTGAGCCACAACCCTAGCTTATGGGCCTGGATACTCATAATAGAAGAAAAAAATCAAGAAATAGATGAAGAACAACTCCTATTAATTAATTGCTAAGATAAACTAGAAGATTCAATGTTGAAAATGAAGATAAAATTGCCCAAAACAGTTAAAATATTCGAATCCACGAGCGTAGCTACCAGCTAAATCTATCTGCTTAACCTAAAAATGGAAAAGAAGCTATTTATACTAAGCCGACAATTCTGGACAAAAATACCCATGCGGGGCAAGTGCGGACCGCAGAAAATGGTGTGCGGCCGCACTAAGGCTCTGAACTTGAAAACATATTTCTCTGAACTCAGGAATAGTAGACTGCAGAGAATGGACTACGGCCGCAGAGGCTTCTAGTGCGGTCCGCATAAAATGGAGCGCGGACTGCATTGGCTTGAAACTCAGAAGTTGGAAACTCTCTGATCCTTCTTACTGCGGACCGCACTAAATCAAGTGCGGCCGCATTGATTCTAGTGCGGACCGCACAATACCTAGTGCGGCCGCATTGCCCTTTTTGCCTGAATGCCACCTCTCTGAACCTCACGGTGCGGACCGCACAAAATGGTGTGCGGCCGCACTGGCCTTATTTTGCCTGAGCTTTATCTTGTCTTGATACTTGTGTAAGTTTCACTCCTTTTGAGCTGGTCTTTGACTTCTTGTCACTTTATTGATCAAACCTGCAATCAAGCACAACTTGTGAGCCTTTGAAATTATTTTGTACACATTTCTAATCAAAATTTAAGCAAAAAGGAGTATAAAATATATCAAAATCCCTAGTTATAAAATCCCCAAACTTAAGCTTTTGCTTGTCCTAAAGCAAATAAAATAAGACCCACCCCTTAAGAGAACATCCAAGAAAATTTCAGCTATCCTAATTGGGACTAACAATTGCCCTCAATACAAATGAATCATTAACATATTTTACTCTTTGAAACTCCATGGATTAAGTACAACACAAGAGCATCAAGAATTGACTCAACACATCAAAGAACTCTTTTCTATTACTTCGGTCATTGTGGAACCCAAACTCACACATCCTCAGCTTTCCTAAGCAAACCTCACCTTTAGAATAATGGCACTCATAACAAGGTTAATGAGAATTCACTCATCTCTCAAAAAGAAAAGTCACAAGACCGACTCTAAGTACCATATGCTTGCCCCTTATGTGAGTCACCACTAATGTAAGCTTCATTCAACTCAAGATCATATAGGGCTTTTGTGGAGACATTGTGAAGGCTTTTGGTTCAGGGTAGGAAATGTTTGGTCTAAGTAGGTTCCATCTTCCCTTAAGCAATTCTTTTGTTTCATTTGGCACACATTCACTTGACTCTTTGAGTCATTTCACTTCTTTCTAAGGGGTTAGAGAGACACACTGTCACTCTTTCTTGTACATTTCAAATATTTTCTCCTTTTTCAACGTTCCACAACTTTCATTCTTTACTTTTCTTGAATCCCTTTTTATTCTCTTTCATATTGAACATTTTTTTTTTCTTTTTTCTTTTTTTCTTTTTCATTGCCTTTCCTTTTTTTCTTCATTTTTGTACCTTTTTACCACTTTGTTGCTATCCTTGTCTCTCCCCCCAAACTTATACTTTTTCCATGTGCTAAGGAAAGATTGGGTTCCAAGAGAGGGTATCTTTTAGAACGGGTAAAGGCTTGTATCATGATTCTTGAAGGAAAAAAGTTTAAGGCTCAAAAAGGGTTGACTAGGGATTTTAATCTTTGGTAGGCTATGGATGTGTTCAAGCTATCATTTGGAACAAGGAGAGCCTATAGTCATGTCTCTAGTAAAAATTCACTTAGGATTTCGCCTCAACAAACATTCAGGGCAAGTTCTAGATCAATGGCTCGGAACTTGGACTTGCATTACGATTACTCACCACACGAGCTATGGGATCGCTAAAGACATAGAGTCGGGGCCCACAATGACCTTAGATAAAATTTGAGCTCACAATGGTACCGAAAAATCACTTGATGATTATCTTCCAACACAAGAGTCTCAAGGTCACAACTTTTACCATCCTAAATAGAATAACTTGTTTTTTACCATAAGATCAAAGGCAAATGTGCTAGGCCCAGAAGCTTTGCTTGAGGTACTCTTAACCACTAATTACTAAAAACAAAAAAAAAACGGACTCAAACCCTTAAGAAAATTTTCACGCCATCCATTATTAGGAAGAGCCACCCAGTTCACACAAACTCCACCTTTGGAAAGAACCGTGGCATTAAGAAAACCAAAGGCTTATTGTAAAACTTTCAAAACAAGAAGCTACGAATCACAAATAAGAAGCTAAGAACGAAAAACATGCGGAAAGTAAAATGAATATATACAAGAGGGGATTTGTAAATTATACAATAGATGGGATGAATATATACAATATAACATAACTTTATATACAAACCCAAAGTAAAATAAAAGTGCGAGAAATGTAGCGAAATGTTAAAATTATATACAGACCAAAGATGAAAATAAGGAAAGCATAAAAAGTATCAAATATATACAATCATCCGAATGAATCCATAAAAGTAGGGCCTACCCCCTCAAATGAAAGCTGGCATTGTCCCAATTCCAACTAAACTAAGTAAGCACAAAAAATATAATGGAAAAGGATATAGAGACTCCCTATGGCCTATCTGTTTGCATAGGCTCTTGAGTGGTCCCTGGGTCCTCACTGTTCTTAGGAACCTCAAACTGGTTCCCTGTGGCCTACTGCTCTGCTGCTGGGACCTGGGCCTGGACTTGGACAGGCTCCTGAGGTGCATCCTGTGGGTGACTAGAAGAAGCCTCCGTTGGGTCTGCCAACTGGATGACTGCATTTTCCGCTCGGGGAATCATCCTCCCCCTTTTGGGAGGCCTCTAAGACTGCTCTGGCTGGGGATGAGCTGCTGCTGCAGGGTCTTGAAATAGTAAGTCCAAAGGCAGCTGGTCTTCCTTTAACCTGTCGACATCAATCCTCAGCTCTTTCACGGACTCCTTGGAGGCCTGTGTCTTTCTCATCTTCTTGTGCTCTTTAGCAAGCTCCTTGAGAGCCTTGCTATGTGAATCAGCAACAGTACTGAGCACCTTCTGGTTTTCGAGGATTTTCTTTTGGTTTTCTAGAATCTCTTTGAGAGCATCCTCTATGGACTGGGGGACCTGTGGAGGTAGAGGTGCCGACTGAGCCTCTACTGTGGTAGTAAGGGTAGACAACTTAGATGACGCAGTTTGCATCCAGTTGTTGATACTGAGAAGAGCCTGGCTCAGTTGGTGGGCAATCACTGGATAGGCACGGGAAGATGGTATCTTCGAGTCCGTTGAGGTGGATGGGCCAGGAGGATATCAATGGAAGTGGAGGCAAGCTCAGTAGGAGCCACTACCACAACTGGCTCTTCAGACTGACCAGTTGGAGCAGTAGTTGTACCCTTAAAGTTCTTGCTCTTGGGGTTGTCATCCCGTTGCATGCTGGACCAAGAGAATGGGGCCTTCGCTTTGACTTTGATGTCAAATGGCCTCATTTCAACATTTAGGTCCCAGAAGTACATAGTCAGAAAGATAGGGAAAGGGTAGTTTCTGTCATGCTCAGAATTCAGAATTGTAATTATCCTCGACATCACATTTCCCACATTGATTGGTTACCCCGCTATAATCGAAGCCACCAACACTTCCCGGTGAAGAGGGAGGGTGTTTTCATGAGTAGTCGGGTCCAGTTTGCTATACACAAATATTTCCCACCCTTTTGCCTCGAAGTTTAAACTACGTCTCAAAATCTTGACGCCCGTAGTCAACCAACTGGGGGTGGCACCTGGGATTGCCAGATACCGTGCCAACCAGGGATGGACCTCCTCGTCCATTTCCATCTTAGCCATGTACAATGTCTCATCTTCCTTATCAAAGCCAAGGTAGTCGTTGATTGTCTTCCCGTCAAACAACACCTTCAAGTTTTGCACCTTGGTCACCTTTGCACCCTTTTGATGTGGGCAACGTTGGTGTAAAATTCCTTGACCAAGTGCTCGTTGGCATTTACACAGTCAGCTAAAAAGTGCTCCCAGCTAATTCTCTCCTTAAATTGCCTCCTCACATTGGGGTTCTGAGGTAGTAAGTCTCTACCTACAAAACTCCTTTCCGAGATCAACTTCCTCATCGGCCACCATTCCCGGAATTTGTAATATGCTACCTCACTCACGAATCTATCCAGCCATACCTCCAGTTTTTTGGTTCTATCAACCCCTCCAACCTGAGGTTCACTCCCTTCTCTTACCTCTTCTTCTACTTCCTCCTCATCTCCTACTGCACCCTCTCCAGATAATGAAGCTGTGGAGTATTCCCCACCACCGGCAGCTGAGCCTTCAGACGACTCAGAAGAAACATTTACTAACGCTTGGGCAGTGGGGGATGCTGGAGGTGTGTCTCTTAGCCTATTCCTCTCCGGCTAGTCAGGGACGAACTCTGGCACGGAGTCTGAGGAGATCTCCTGGGAGGGCTCATACTCACTCCCCGACATGTCAATGGCTCTATCAGAAGCCTTTATCAACTTTCTTGTCTTTTTAATACTTTGCTGGGCTTGAGGAGTTAGTCTTATCATTTTCTACTTCCCTTCCCGAAAGGATTCTCCTCCGCCCGGTTATTTAGAGTCTTTGCCTTTTTGTTTCACCATTGTCCACAAACACAATCCAAATAAATTTGTTAGTATCAGTTGCAGCACTTAAGAAGCAGAATTGCAAAAAAATGCAGAAGGTTGCAGAAGTCACACAGTGCGGACTATACAAAATGGTGTGCGGCCACACAAGGGTCAATGCGGACCGCACAAAATTGACCGCGGTCCATATAGATGTGGGGTTCAGACTATCTACTCTCTGAATAATTGCTCTGCGAATTGCACAAAATGTAGTGCAGTTGCATTGGGGCCAATGCGGATCGCATAAAATGTAGTGCGGCTGCAGTCCCCAAACTTCAGAAAACTAACATTCAGCAATACGGTCCACATAGAATTTTACTGCGGACCGCGCAAAAGCACCGTGGACCGCATAGAATCGACAGCGTTCCGCACTGAGTGCCTAGAAGTAGCACTAAGTTAGGGTTTCATGAATTTTGATTTTAAGCCCAAATTTACACCTAATAACAGTCCCTAAGTAGTTGCCCATTATTTTTAACTACCTAATCCTACTTTAATCAAGTGACTAATTACCCTAACCTAATCAATTGAAGAAAATACGGGAAGAAGAAAAATAAAAATCAAGTAAAATAAAAAGGAAAAGAAAATAACAAAATTAAAGCAATTAAATTGACATTAAGTTACCAGATGTGAGATGGGATGAATATTAAAAAGTCCAAGCAATGAATTACGAGTAACAGGCAGGATGAACAATGCTTTTAAGGTTCTGAGATTCAAAGGTTCGAAAAATGTAACAGGAGGGCCTCAGGCCCTATTTATAGAAAAGGACCTGAGGCCCATCTTACCAACCCAGTGCAGACAACGGTACGCACTGTAAAACACTTTCCAAGCTTGAGGAGGCAATACACTATGGTCCGCACAAAATGTCATACGGCCGCAGTGGTCCACCGTGGACCACACAAAATGTAGTGCGACCGCAGTGGCAAACTTCATAGAGGTCAACATTTCACCCTTCACCAGTGCGGTCCACACTAAATGTATTGCGGCCGTGTTGGAAACTTCAGAGACCTAATCATTTTATCCACTATTTCCTGCACTGCATCAACACAATCCTGTAGTATCTCACAAACAGTTAGCCCAAAATCAATTCTATACTACAATGAAAATCAAATAAAAACAAGAAAAAAACACATGATTTGCCTCCCAAGAAGTGCCTGATTTAACGTCGCGGCACGACGCATGTTACCATCAAATCATTTGAAGTGAAGAAGTGCCACCACGTGGCTGTCATCAATTTTTCCCAAGTAATGCTTGACCCTATCCCCATTCACTCTAAAAACTTCCCCACTTTTGTTCTTTAAATCAAGAGCACCAAATGGGGTCACACACACTACTTCAAATGGTCCGCTCCATTTTAACTTAAGCTTTCCCCAGAACAACTGCAGCACAGAGTTGAATAAGAGTACCAAATCCCCTACCTTGAACTCACTGCCCGGAGTATACTTGTCGTGAAGGTATTTCATTTTATCCTTATACAGGGACGAACTAGAGTAGGCATGGAATCTAAATTCGTCAAGTTTATTGAGTTTCTCCACCCAAAGATTAGCAGCTACATCCCAATCAAGGTTCAAATTCCTCTTGTTCTCTAACTCAACCGGTAAATGGAACGCTTTCCCGAACACCAACCGATACGGAGACATAGCAATCAGAGTCTTGTAAGAAGTCCTATAAGCCCATAGAGCATCATCCAACTTCTTTGACCAATCGGTCCTATTTGCATTGACCGCCTTTGATAATATGCTTTTGATTTTCCTGTTGGAGACTTCAACTTGACCACTTTCTTGAGGATGATAGGGAGTAGAAACTTTGTGATTGACACCATACTTTGAAAGCAAAGTGTCAAAAGCTCTATTGCAAAAATGAGACCCCCCATCACTTATGATTGCACGAGGAGTACCAAACCTTGTAAAAATGCTCTTCTTGAGAAATGCAACAACACTTCGGGCCTCATTGTTGGGCAAAGCCACGATTTCAACCCACTTTGAAACATAGTCCACCACCACAAGAATGTATGTGTTCCCACACGAGCTAACAAACGGGCCCATAAAATCAATGCCCCATACATAAAAAATATCAAACTCAAGGATGGTATTGAGAGGCATCTCATCTTTCTTCAAAATTGCACCCGCTCTTTGACAATCGTCACACCTCTTTACAAGATCACTTGCATCATTGTACAAAGTTGGCCAATAAAATCCACAACTAAGAACTTTGGAAGCAGTCCTCGCCCCACCATGATGGCCACCATAGGGAGAGGAATGACAAGCCTCCAAGATACTCAATTTCTCTTCCTCCGGGACACACCTTGGGATCACACCATCCGTGCAAATCTTGAAAAAATTCGGCTCATCCCAATAGAAATCCAAACTATCCCGTTTGAGCTTCTTCGTTTGGTTAGAAGAGAGCTCACACGGAACAATGCCAGTCACAAGGTAATTAGAAACATCCGCAAACCATGGCATATCACTCAGTGACACAGAAAATAGCTGCTCATCGAGAAATGCATCATTGATCTCTAGGCCATCACAAGACCTTCCTTCCTCTTCCAAGCGGGACAAGTGATCAGCCACTTGGTTTTCACTTCGCTTCCGGTCCACAATTTCTAAATCAAACTATTGAAGTAACAAGACCCATCACATCTACCTCGCTTTGGAGCCTTTCTTTGTGATCAAGTACCTAAGGGCTGCATGATTGGTGTGCATTATGACCTTGGCCCCCATAAGATACGGCCAATACTTTTCCATTGCAAACACTATGGCCAACAACTCTTTCTCAGTTACCGTGTAGTTCCTTTGAGACTTATTCATGGTCTTGCTTGCGTAGTATACCAGATGAAACATTTTGTTAACTTTTTGACCCAAAACTACCCCAACCGCAACGTCACTCGCGTTGCACATGAGCTCGAAAGGCAAACTCCAATTTGGTGCAGTAATGATAGGGGTGGTGTTCAACTTAAGCTTGAGAATCTCAAATGCTTGCATACATCCCTCATCGAATACAAACATGGCATCCTTTTCTAGTAGCTTGCACAAAGGGTTTACCACCTTCGAAAAATCTTTCATAAACCTCTGTTAAAACCCCACATGCCCAAGAAAATTCCTCACCCCTTTGATAGAAGTGGGGGGAGGAAGCCTTGAAATCACCTCTATTTTGGCTTTGTCAACTTTGATACCATGCTTTGAAATTTTATGACCCAACACTATGCCCTTTTCAACCATGAAGTGGCATTTTTCCCAATTGAGTACAAGATTTGTGTCTTCACAACGAGCCAACACTCTATCCAGGTTTCTCAGACACTCTTCAAATGAATCACCCACCACACTAAAATCGTCCATGAACACCTCCAAGATATCTTCCACCACATCGGTGAAAATGGCCATCATATATCGTTGGAATGTCGTCGGGGCATTACACAACCCGAACGACATCCGAGAGAAAGCAAAGGTGCCATATGGACAAGTAAATGTGGTCTTCTCCTGATTCTCTAGAGCGATTAAGATTTGGTTATACCCAGATTATTCATCCAAAAAGCAGTAGAAGGCACGCCCAGCAAGGCAATCAAGCATTTCATCAAAGAACGACAATGGGAAGTGATCCTTTCGGGTCACCTTGTTCAGCTTCCGGTACTCCATGAATACCCTCCATCCGGTAACTGTCCGAGTGGGAATTAGTTCATTGTTATCATTTCTCACCACATTCATACTACCCTTCTTTGGCACACACTGCACTGGAGAAGTCCACGAGCTATTGAAAATAGGGTACACAACCCCGGCATCTAACCACTTTATCACCTCTTTCTTCACAACTTCTTGCATTGCTTTGTTCAACCTCCTTTGATGTTCCAAGGAGGGTTTTGCATCATCTTCCAACATAATCTTGTGCATACAAAATGCGGGGCTTATTCCCCGAATGTCCGCTAAAGTCCATCTAATTGCCTTTTTCCGCTTATTGAAACGCCAAAGTGGCATCTACCCGCATGTTAGTAAGACAAGAGGAAAGAATTACTGGTAAAGTTGAACTAGGGCCTAAGAATTCATACCTGAGGTGTGGAGGCAATGACTTCAAATCCAACACTGGAGGTTCCTCAATTGAAGGCTTTGTTGGAGGAGTCTTTCTACTTTCAAGGTCCAAGGATAACTTCCTAGGCTCATAAGAATAAGATCTCATTCCATGCAAAACATTCACACACTTCACTCGGCCTTCATCATCATTGACATCAAGATTTAACAATACGGCCTCCAGAGGGTCTTCCACATTGATCATTGCAATAGTATCATCAATTATCACAGTCGTGACTAGATCCACAAATGAGCACACTTTGGTACAATTGGGTTGCTTCATTGACTTGCACACATGAAAGACTACCTTTTTATCACTCACCCTAAAAGTGAGTTCCCCTCCTTCCACATCAACTAGAGCCTTCCCCATAGCAAGTAAAGTTCTCCCCAATATGATCGGGACTTCATAGTCTACCTCACAATCCAAGATCACAAAATCAACTGGCAAGATAAATTTGTCCACCCGGACAAGCATATCATCAACAATATCCAATGGTCGCTTCATTGATCTATCAGCCATTTGCAATCTCATGGAAGTTGGCCTCGGTGGTCCAATACCCAAAGTGTTGAAAATTGAGTAGGGCATCAAGTTGATGCTTGCCCCTAAATATTACATAAAGCTTTAGCAAAATCCGCACTACCAATAGTGCAAGGGATGGTGAAAGCATCAGGATACTCCAACTTTGTAGCCATTGAATGTACTATAGCACTAACTTGGTGGGTTATCTTGATAGTTTCACAGTCCATGGATCTTTTCTTTGTCACCAAATCTTTCATGAATTTGGCATAGCCAAGCATTTTTTCCAAAGCCTCCACTAAAGGTAAATTGATGGATAAGCACTTTATCATGTCAATGAACTTATTGAACTGATTCTCACTTTTTTGCTTGGCTAGCCTTTTAGGATAAGGTGGAGGTGGTCTAGGCAAGGGTGCCTTGGCTTTTGGCATAACCGGCTCTGGCATGTCAATTACGTGTTCCCTAGACGGGTTCACATCATTTTGCATTTCCACCTCGGCATCTTGAATATCAATCTTCACTTCTTCGTTCACATTTTCATTAACCACATTCTCAACCGCCAACAGAACTTCATCTTCTTGCAACTCAACTTCATCACCCAAAACTTACTTTGTTTGGAGGCATTCACATCACTGCCTCATCCACTCCTAGTGGTTACCGCTATAACATGATTGTTCCCACCCTTCGGGTTCACTATCGTATCACTTGGTAGAGCATCCTTAGGGCGTGTATTAAAGGACTGAGAGATTTGACCTAGTTGCACCTCCAAATTTCTAACAGGAGCACTGTGAGAAGACAATTGAGCATCCGAATCCGCATTCTTCTTCATCATTTGTTCGAACATCAATTCAATTCTACTCATATCATTGCTAGAAAAACTAGGACCCTGGGATGGAAAAAGTGGTGGATTGCTCGGTTGTTGGTACATTGGGGGCCTTTGAAAACCTTGCCCCTGATTTCCCTAGTTGTTGTTCCATCCACCCTGGTTGTTGTTGTTACCCCAGTTTTCTTGATTGCTCCGATTGTTCTTTTGATTTCCCCAATTCAAATTTTGATTATTGTTTCCCCAATTAATGTTCCCTTGTTGGTGATTGTTCCAATTGTTATTGCCTTGTTGTTGATTGCCATGATTATTATTGCCTTGTTGTTGATTGCCCCAGTTACCTTGGGATCTCTATTGTTGCTGTTGGTTGGAAGAATTGCCTCTTTGATCTTGATAATTATTCACATATTGTACCTCTTCATTTTGCGCATCATAGCCATCATCTTGAAATCCGCTACTATCATTGTCAAATTGATCTGAATTCCCTTGGTTATGTTGACCTCTTTGTCTTCTTTGGTTCACTAGCATGTTAACACCCTCCATGGCATTCACTTGGCAAGGATTTTGGATTTGTTGCAACTGTGCCTTTGTTAGTTGGTTCATGGTTGTTGTTAATTCCGCTATCCCATGCCTATGATCATGTAATGCTTTGTGTAAATGAGTAACTGTGGGGTCACCCTGAGGCACATTGGCTCTACTTTGCCAAGCGGAGGACGTGTCAGCCATCTTGTCAAGAATGGCACAAGCTTCATCATATGTCAATTTCATGAAATTACCCCCAGCAAGTTGATTTACTATGAATTAATTTGTAGTATTGATGCCCCGGCAGAAATTTTGTTGCAACATATTCTCCGTCATATCATTGTTGGGGCATTCCTTCACCATAGTTCTATATCTCTCCCAAATCTCATGCAATGGTTCAGTGTGCTCCTGCTTGAAAGCCAAGATCTCATCCCGCAATGCTGCCATATGTCCTGGTTAAAAGAACTTTGCAATGAACTTGTCCACCAACTCATCCCAAGTAGTGATGGAATGGTTGGGAAATCGTTTAAGCCAATCTAAAGCCTTCCCTCTAAGTGAAAATGGAAAGTGTCTCAACCAGAGTGCATCTTCTGACACATTGGTTTGCTTGATCCCCCAACAAGTATCCACGAACCCCTTGAGATATTTGTAAGCATTTTGAGTGGCAGCGCCCGTGAAGTACTCATGTTTCTCCAACAATGTCAGCATCACATTAGTAATTTGGAAATTGCCCGTCCGGATTCGGGGTGGGACTATTGCACTTGCATAGCCTTGGTTTGGGAGCACTCTAGGAACTGCTCTTGGATGTGGTGGATTAGGGTATGGAATATACTCATTAACATTGGCCTGGCGGCCTCTTCGTTGTCCAGGAGGTATAAGAGGCACTTCATCCTCTCCATTATCATCAACCTCCTCCCCCGCAATCACGTTTCGAAGAGGGTCATTAGCATTTAATGACATTTTGTACCTAAAGTATTGACACACACAAATTAGTAACAAAGAAGGAAAGAAAAACAAAACACAAAATTATTTAGATAGATAGCCAAAACCGTTATCTCCCCGGCAACAGCGCCAACAAGTGATCGAGGCCTACCCTGCACTACTATAGAGTAGCGAGAGAGGGTCGAAACAACTTTTACCCGATTAAGGTCGGGATCGATTTCCATAGAGAGCTAGAAGTTGGAGTCGAGTATCTACCTAATTTAGAGTTCTATAATTGTTCTTAATTGCACTTCTAAACATTTTTGGATTTTTGTTTAACTTCTAATTTTATCAACTACGATGCTAATTTTGAACTAAAATAAGCTAAGAGTAAGCTATTACGGGCTGTTCAAATGGTTAAAAGGCACTAGGGTAGTGACTTTCGCCTAGGTGGTTAATTAACGGATACTTGAATTTAAGGCACGACTGACATATGTGGGGAGTATGATATAACCGTTGCATGATTTTACTCACTCTATACCTCTTGGTAGTTTGAGTGATTTTGCCCGAATTGACTTTCTAAGACCAATTGGGTATGCAAATTTGCACAAGCAAACAGTGTTCAAGTCGGGTATTACTATCTTTAGGTTTAACCCTTTAATTGGGGCTATCAATCTCTTGAGTACGCCCCAATTCCTTGTTGGACTAATTTCAGAGGCTTAGGTTCTCTTTCTCAAGAAGAACCAAAATCAACTAAACACAAACTAGTATTTGCAACCACTAATTCAGCAATTAAATATGAAATTAGTCCAAATATCAAACATTCATAGTCAATCTAGCCCTAAAACACAAGACCCGTCAATTATCCACACTAGGGTTGAGCCACAACCCTAGCTTATGGGCCTGGATACTCATAATTGAAGAAAAAAATCAAGAAATAGATGAAGAACAACTCATATTAATTAATTGCTAAGATAAACTAGAAGATTCAATGTTGAAAATGAAGATAAAATTGCCCAAAACAGTTAAAATATTCGAACCCACGAGCGCAGCTACCAGCTAATGTATTTGCTTAACCTAAAAGTGAAAAAGAAGCTATCTATACTATGTTGACAATTCTGGACAAAAGTACCCATGTAGGGCTAGTGCGGACCGCACAAAATGGTGGGCAGCCGCACTAAGGATCTGAACTTGAAAACCCATCTCTCTGAACTCAGGCACTGCGGACCGCAGAGAATGGACTGTGGCCGCGGAGACTTCTAGTGCGGTCCGCATAAAATGGAGCGCAGACCGCATTGGCTTGAAACTCAAAAGTTGGCAAATCTCTGATCCTTCTTACTGCGGACCGCACTAAATCGAGTGCGGCCGTATTGATCCTTGTGCGGACCGCACAATACCTAGTGCGACCGCATTGCCCCTTTTGCCTGACTGACACCTCTCTGAACCTCACAGTGAGGACTGCACAGAATGGTGTGCGGTCGCACTGGCCTTGTTTTGCCTGTTCTTTATCTTTTCTTGATACTTGTGCAAGTTTCACTCCTTTTGAGTTGGTCTTTGACTTCTTATCACTTTGTTGATCAAACCTGCAATCCAGCACAACTTGTGAGCCTTTGGGACTATTTTGTACATATTTTTAATCAAAACTTAAGAAATAAGGAGTATAAAATGTATCAAAATCCCTAGTTATCACCATACTGCCTAAAACCTCAGATGTCAAAATCATTACAAGTATCCAACAAGAGTATGTAAGAAAAATATCCGATACATTGTCTGTCTAAATGATATAGATAGACATAAAAGGTAAGTATTGATGGGGAATTCATGTGTTGTGAATTGATCAAACAAAGCAACTAACCACAAAGTCTCCACATATCCACCTATTGTCCCGTATGAATACCAGTCACATAAGCCTTATAACCCGCAAAAAATATGTAGAGGTGTAGTATGAGTACAAACTACGGTACTCAGTAAGTATCAAGTCTAGCCTCGAAAAAGAAGTGGCGAGGAGTCGACTCCGACAATTACAAGCAGTCAATAATCATATGAGAGAATAATCCAACATGAAACTAGACGTGATATTATCAAAAAGTATAAAAACTCGAAATATAGCTCATATATAATTTAAGTGTGCTTTTCAATTGACAAAAATCAAATAAGACATAAGCATCCCAAGCTCCAAATAAAACATGATACCAATCAACAATACTTTCATTAATTCATAATAGCATTCTAAGAAAATATTTGTGTGCATGCTTAGGATCCCTCTCTTCATAACTCATATCACAAATTTGTGTGCCGACACAGCCACATGTCTAACAAGCACAAAAAAGTCACGGGTTCTTACGCTTACAGGGCCCAAGGCAACGTGGTTAATCATCTGACTCCGGAGAGATGGATCCTTAATCCTAGTATGTTTCATGATCAGCAATCATTCATTGCGGTGCGCAATTCGATCCAAATCATAACATCAATGATCCAATAACCAGTATCAATATTCTCTCAAGTGCCCAAAGTATTAAAATCCTCAATTATCCTCAATAACAACTTTCCATTCACGCGTATCTGAAATAAATAACATAATATAAGGGCAAAATACATGATATAAGAATGCAAATAAAAGCTCAAATGGCTAAGTGATTGCTTTGGCAACTCAACAATAACTACCCAATAAAATCCCACCAGGTGGGGTCTGGGGAGGATAATGTGTACGCAGACCTTACCCCTACCCGATAGGGCAGAGAGGCTACGTGATTGCTCTGGCAACTCATATAGCTCAATTTATCTACCTCAATAAGCTATTTTACTTGTTCTAGCTAAATTATACCATTATCATGAGTTAATTAGGCCATAAAAACCATCTAAATCTTGGAGCAATTAAGGCAAGTATATAATTATGAATTTATAATAAAGCATGACATGACAAAATAACCCTCACTTCAAATTAAAAAGTCATAACGCTTGTTATGCTCCTAAATCATATATATAAATTATCACATAACCATAGAATCAAGTTTAACATGAATAACAACTTCACAAAATTCAATAAAAGCACAATTCAAGTTAACAATACTGGATATGGTCCAAACCTAGCTATGCATCTATGCTTGTCACCTCTCATATACACGATTCCTATATCATTTATCAAGTAGCAATTAAATTACTATAGGGAAAATTACCCTTACAAGGATGTACAAGAGACTTACCTCCGCCCGGCAATCTCAAATCAAGCAAAAATCTCTTAATCGTCCAAATTCAAGTATAAATAAACCAAATCTAGTAAAAAATAACTCAACAATATCAAATAAATCTATAGAAAATAACCCCAAACAATAATGCTTCAATCTTTATACAAATTTTTAAAGTCAACAAAAGTCAACCCAGGCCCACACAGTCAAACCCGAGTCAAGGGGTAGATCCTGACTGCCCATAAACCCAGGAGTCCAAATATGTAAATAGATTTTGAATCAAAGTTCAAATCGACCTTCAAATCCCTAAATTACACCCTTTTAAGATGTAGATGAAAAATCTAATATTTTTCCTTTGAAAATCCATATTTTAGGTGTAGAAATTCATGTGAAAATAAGTTATAAAGTCCAATCCAAGTAGAAAATACTCACCCTTAAAGTGGTGGCAAAATTCTCCCCAAAAATCGCTTGTAGCCGACCTCTAAAACCCAAAATAATAAAAAATAGACTAATTCCTCGAAATATATGAAACTGTTAGAGGATTCCGCTTTTGCTCACAAAACGTCGTGTAACGACCCGACCAGTCATTTTGAGATTTTCCACTTCGCTCGCCAATTTTCGGGCATGAATAGCACCGTGTGATGTATTATGATTATGTAAATCATCGGTTTTCGTTTTCAGGATAATCGAAATAGATTTGGAAGAACAATTCTCAGTTTTAAGCTTTAAGTTTGAAAGGTTTGACCAAGTTCTGACTTTTTAGTATTCGATCTCAGCTTTGGATTTATATAATTTGGTTAGCTTCGTTAGGTGATTTTGGACTTGGTAGCGCATCCGGAATGTATTTTGGAGGTCTATGCTAGCTTTAGGCTCGAATTGGCGAAATTGGAAATTTGACGTTTTTCGGTCGGTAGTGGAAATTTTGATATCGGGTTTGGAATGGAATTTCGAAAATTGGAGTAGGTCCATTGGGTCATTTGTGAAAAATTTCAGGACATTCAAACGAGGTTCGATAGACTTTTTGATCGAAGGAATTCGAAAGTTTTGGAATTCTTAGGCTTGAATCCGAGGGTGATTCAATGTTTTTATATTTTTTGAGCCTTTTGAAGGTTGGAACAAGTTTGAATGATATTATGGGGTGTGTTGGCATGTTTGGTCGGGGTCTCATGAGGCTCGGATAAGTTTTGGAAGAGTTTGATGTTTTGAGCATAATCATGTAATGATCCAAAGGTCCATTTTTAGTTCTAGAGATCGAAATTTGATTTTGAGACTTATAGAATTTTGATAATGAATTATAGGAGTGATCTGAAAAATTTGGTCTAATTTTTTCAAGTCGCGATTGGGTTTTTTATGCGAACCATGAGTTAATTATTTAACTAGTGAAATGGATATCACACTGAGCAAATGAGCTCTGAATTGAGTTTCGATTGAAGGACTATGTTCGTATTATTATTTGTGACTCATATGAACAAGAATCATCAAATTTCGTGTTCGTATGATGGAGTTAGAGCCTTTTTAGTGAAATTAAAGACTACTAGTACATCAGATCTGGTTTGCACCTTTAGCGACCAGATTGGACCACTCTTAGCGACCGAAAATGGCTTTTAGCAACCAGAATCGGGTTTACTAATGCTGTTATATTTTTATGCTCATTTTGACATTTTTTTTGTGAAAGAACACAATTTGTGGCGATTTTTGAGCAAGAAATCATGAGAAATCTTGAGGTAAGTCACTTGTGATCATTTCTATTCCATAATATTGAATTATCATCGAATAATCCGACTAGATTACTTGTTCTTGAGTTGTAAATTGGGGATTTGGGCCTAGGATTTGAAAATAAGATTTGAAGATTTGGAGGCCGAATTGTTATTGGAATTTAGTAATTTTGATATGGTTGGACTCGTGGTTGAATAGGTTGTCGATTAGTTTGAATTTCGTCAGATTCCGAAGCGTGGGCCCGAGGGTTGGGTTTGAGCCAAATTCTGTATTTTTGGTCTAATTTGATAATTTTCATAGGTAATTCATTCCTTTAGCGTATATTGATGATAATATACTAATTTTGGTTAGTTCGGAGCATTTGGAGGCCGAGTCCAGCGGCGAGGGCATTGTGGAGTAGAATTTCATCTAGATTGAGGTACGTAATGATTGTAAATGTTGTCCTGAGGGTATGAAACCCCAGATTTCATATCGTTGTGCTACTTTGAGGTGACACACACGCTAGATGACGAGTGTGGGGTCATGCACCGTTGGGAATTGTGACTTAGTATGTCCCATATGACTGTTAAATCGCGTATTTGATTGAAAACTGTTTGATATCATTGTGTTTTGGAAAGTATTATCGTGTTTTGGGATGAATGCCATATTTGGGTCTTGTGCCAATTATTTTGGACCCTTAGGGGATTTTTACTACTATTCCTCGTTGTTTTGACTTCATATTTGTACTCAATCATGTTGTATTCTACTATTTTCATAAATCAGCCATATTTACCCTATTTTGATATTTTAAATAATATTTTGGGCTGAGCATCATGTTTTATTGTTGCCAGAGTGGCTTAAGAGACTTCTGACTAAGTAAGGCTGAGGGCCTGTGTTGCGAGGATATTATGGGATCGGGTTGCGCACCGCAGTAGTGTTGTACTAATTCATGATTATGATGCCGAGGTCCTAATTTGTAATTCCACAAGGTGGCTTGTTATGAGGGTGAGGGCCTATTTGATTATGCCACGAGATGGATCGTTATAGGGCTTGAGCTGTAGGAGCCCCTCCAGGAGTGTGTACACCCCAGTGAGCGCGGGTATCCAGTGTGAGTGGTATGATGTTGCCCGAGGGGCGGTTCTTGATTCATGTTATGCTCGTGGGGCTGATTATGAGTGATTATGAGGTAGCCCGAGGGGCTAGTTCTGTTGATATTTTGCCCGAGGGGCGGTGTATAGTACATGTTTTTCTCAAGAGGCTATTTACGTTTCGATCATTTTTACTCACTGTTTTTATCACCCGTTTGAAACTATTGAAAGTTGTTTTAAAAGGGTTTTACTGAAATCGAGCTTGATTTACAAAGTAAATGATTTCTGTAGTATTTTGGAAATGTACTGCATTTGTTGTAGCGTTATGACGTGGTTTACGTATTTTCTTACTGCTCAGCTTTTATTTAATTTTATTACTTACTAAGTTTGGTGCACTCACATTACTCCCTGCACCTTGTGTGCATATTCGGGTATTTCTGAACCCAGTGGCAGGTGTTGATTGCTCAATGGTAGAGTCATCGGAGTTAGCAAGGTAGCTACCTGACTTTTGCAGCCCTGCTCTTCTCCCTCTTGTCTTAGATTGTTTTTAGTATATTTTCAGACTCATCATTGTATTCAGACCTGAGTAGATGCTCGTGACTTGTGACACCCCCATGTCAGGCTTGTGCATTTATTCCGCACTGTTCATTTAGATTTACACTATGAGATATTTGATTAATTGAAGGCTTAGAAATGACTTTTCTTGAATAATTTAAATTCGAGAATTGTGTCGGTTGACCTAGTTTCACGATTAGTGCCATCATGACCAGGTCAGTTTTAGGGTTATGACAAGTTGGTATTAGAGCCTAGGTTACATAGGTCTCACGAGTTATGAGCAGGTTTAATAGAGTCTCACCGATCGGTATGGAGACATCTGTACTTATCCTCGAAGGCTACAGAAGCTTTAGTAAAAACTTCACATTCTTGAATGCTTATCGTGCGTCCTTGATTCAGCTTGAAATTTAACTCTTTTAATTCCTCCCATGCATTCGTATGCGCGCATGAGCGCTCGGTATTAGTTGTTCATCGACGACTTGTGATTTTCTTATTGAGGAGTGAGATGTGATCTTAGCATATGGATAATGGGCTAGTCTGGAGGACTTGAGGCTAGATTTTGCCTGTAGTTTGAGCACTAACGCATTGATTGTGTGAGCACGTGCTTTTGGATTTATATGTTTGGTAGTGTCCCTATTAGTGAAGTGATGGCTGGATGGCTAAGTGATGAGCATGATGTGACTGCGAGATGTGTTCATATGATTTGGATGTGATGAGAAGGGTCTTCTTGATGGTATAAAGAAGTATTTGGTGCTTGAATTCCATCTTGATTTGATGAGTAGCCCCGAGTTATGGGTGTGTTGAAAGATCTTTCCATGTTTTCTAGTTGGGGAATGAAGTAGATTTCATGTCGTGATATGAGTTCAGACTCGGGAAGATTAAGTGACAGCGTAATGTTTATGATGGTGGAAGGCTATAAAGAGATGTTAGTTGGAGGCGAAGCATGTGGGTTATCTCATGCGGAGTGTTCTGAAGTTTGTGTGATCCTTATGTTGTTTGTTGGAAGATCTCTTTTACCAGTGAAATTTATGCATTTCAATTTGAATTCGGGTCGCTTAAGAGAGTGGGCTTGATTGTTATGAGGGTGAATGCGGGATTTGCAGAAGATTTGAAGTGCTAGATGGTCTGTATTGCACGAGATTATGAAGGATGGGTTTAATCTCACAATGGTATTATGGAAGTAATAGAGTATATGCATTATGAGTTATTGTGTGTTTTTATCTATAGCTTTAAGCAAAGTGGGGGAGTCTGCTATTGATTAGTTGATTGCACAATTATGTGCTATGTTGGTTCCAGTTTGAGGCGTACTGGTGAATTATTTGTGGCTTACGGAGGATGAGACCGAGGATGGCTCGAGTAAAGGAAATTTTAATAAAGGTTCTGTTATGCTTTATGGGTGTAAGAGAATCACGGAATGACTTGAGTTGTTTTGGTAAAGGATGTACGGTGTATAGAACATGAAGTTTCTTGGTTACATTAAGGTGAGATTACATTTTGCGGTATCAGAGTGCTAATGGCGCACAGGTCGTTCGGTCTGTATGATCGGTCTAATTGCGATTTGAGTAGAGTGGATGACTCTCGAGAATGTTCTAATGAGTTCAATATTTTACATGTTAATTGGAGATTTTTAGGTTGTATATTTGGATAGAAACTGAGGTTTGCATTGGAGGGTGTCAAGACTTGTGGCATTTCTATATCATTATGGATTCTACATGTCAATATCAGGAAGGTGAAGGCAAAGGCTTTAGATTCCCAGGAAGTCTCTTCAGGGTAAGTATTTTGAATGTGGTGCTTCTGGGGATATTTGAGGGAGAATTCAGCGGCTTATGAACCTTAGACGGTGTGGTGTTATGCTAAAGTTCATGGGGCGAGTTTTGGTTAAGGATATTGGTGTACTAGTAAGGAAACGTATCAATTTGAAGTCAATTCAAAAGGAACTCAGAGAATTAGGACAGCTTGGTAGTAGGTTGGATCGGCATGGTAATGGATATGATCGGTTCTTGGGTGCTTATGATGCGGTAGGTTTCTACAGGTGTTTCGTGGAAAAGCTCTTAGGTTTTGATGGATTGCGTAGCTTGGTTGAGTTAAAGGAATTCAGTCCAGACGATTGGGTTGTGTGACAGTGGGATTCAGAGAGTTTTTAATAATTTCTACCACAGTTAGAGAGGTATATTTTCTACTGGCGTGAGAAGCATGTGATGTGTAGTGATTTTTTTTAGATGAGATCAAATGGAAAAGTTCTTGGCCGGTTGAGTACGTAGTTGCTTGTAGCTCAGAGTGGACTATAAAGTTCTCATGTTTATCATAGGATATCGTGGTATATGCGGTATGTTGTGTAAGGTTGAGATTTGCGTGTGTAAGGTTGCGATTCAGTTTTGAAAGGAATGTCATAAATTCTTAGGCAGCACGGACGGTTCCAGATGACTAGATAAATGAGATCACTAATTGGTGTGGCTTGATGAGGGTACACATTTCAGAAAGGGCAATGTGTTTGAGTTATGGATACTTCATTGGTATTGCGACACTATCTTGTCTGATCGACTGCTAATATTCAAAGTTTGCTTGGTGGATTTTGGAGTACCCTCATGGAATGATTGAGTTAGAGGTGTGTTAGATATTCGGACGGTGGAGTTAGGATTGGATATGGTGATTCGTGTGCTTTATGGACTTGGAGACTGGCAGTTCTCATAAACAGGTTATTTTTGTAGGCAAAGCCAATCAGATGATGTACTTGCCATGATTCAGTCATTGTGAACTTTTGAAAAGTTATTCATCTATTTTGGGTGACAAGAGTTGATTTGGAGTTCATTGGTAGGCGCAATATGGATGGATGTTCTGCATCGAGTCAGGTATGCTGACTCCGAACTGATATTGTTGGGGATGTGCCATTCGATTTTCAATGAGCTTATTCGTGTACGGGGATATCTATGAGTTACCTTTATGTGTTGCGAGGCGTTAGTATTTGTTGGTTATAGGCACATGTGGTGCGGTTCTATTGGGGTCTCTCAGTGGAATTCAAGCGGGAAGATTATTGGGTATTGCTCGGTGGATGGCGTATCGGTTGTGTCCTTTCGGGTTTGTGTGATGTTATGTCAATTGCCTCACCGTGGTTATGATGATTTGATTTTGGTACTAAACATCAAATTGCGCGTGGTTGTTGATTTTGAGCATAGCGAATCGAGGTGTTTCATATGGACTAGTGTTTGGATAGGGTCGTGCATTGCAGCAAAGTTATGTGGAGGTATGATCCTTCGGGTTAGATTCGTGTGTTCCGGTTCTATGATGCATAATTGTTACTCGTATTTTCAAGGTAAACAGTTTGGCGCCCACCGTGGGGCTAAAGATAATAGTGATTATTTCAGTGCAGATTCGGATAACACATGTTATTTTCACACTTGTTCTTGTCAAGAATTTTTTGTTCTCAGGTTGAAACATGTCAAATTCGCAAAATGCACATGTACACGACAATGATGGTCTTGGGTTTCATGGCAAAAACAACAATGTAGGGTTCGATGTACCACTGATAAACCCTGGGGAAGTGCCAAATGTAGAACCAATTGATGTTAGTTCACACATTGCTTTGAATGCAGATCTAGGCGCAGACCCCGGGGGAAGTGTATGCAGGGAAGCCTGATATGGGGGCCAAGGAACACACGTTATAAGAGATGGGGGAGTCAGCCTCCAAGTAATATTCGAGATGCTAGAAGCTCAACAGATCGGCATCACTCAACTTTAAAGTCAGAATAAAACTCCAAGTATGGTCGAACCAGAAAACACTCGACGTGTGAGCCAGTGCCAAAGATATCAAATGGTAATGGCTCAGGGACTGACCCCACAATTATGAGGATGCTCGAGGAACTCACCAAGAGATTCGAATCCGGGAAAATAAGATTGAGGATAATGACAAAAAAATAGAGACTTATAACTCCCGTGTTGATCAAATACCGGGGCACCCCCAGTCTTAAAATGTTTGGATGCCAAAATGTTCATTCAAAAACTGTTCCCTCCAGGTGCGGCTTCGAAGCCCATTCCTAAAAAGTTTTGCATGCTCGATATACCTAAATACAACAGAAAAACCGATCCTAACAAACATATTACCTCGTATACTTGTGGGATTAAAGGAAACGACTTGAATGACGATGAGATCGAATCAATTGTTGAAAAAATTTGGGGAAACTTTTTCCAAGGGAGCCATGACTTGGTATCACAACTTTCCCCCCAACTCTATCGATTCGTTTGCTATATTATCAGACGCCTTCATGAAAGCACATGCCGTGGCCATAAAGGCGGCAACGAGGAAATCAGACGTTTTTAAGATAAGAAAGAGGAACGATGATATGTTAAGGGAGTTCGTTTCTCGGTTTCAAATGGAGCGGATGGAATTATCACCGGTCTCGGATGACTGGGTAGTATAGGCTTTTATGCAGGGTTTCAACGAGCGGAGTTCGATCGTGTCTTGACAATTAAAGTAGAACCTGATTGAGTATCTAGTTGTAACATGGTTGGACGTATTTAACCGTTATCAATCAAAGATCAGGGTCGAGGACGACCAGTTGGGAGCCCCCTCGGGTTCAGTTCATACTAACAGATTGGCAGATAAGCACCCGAGGGATATAGATAAGGAATCAAGATCAAACAAGGTACGGTATCAGCCGTATGTAAATAAGAGAAACAACGGTTCAGGGCATAACGCCCCTCAGAATGATCGAAGAAATGATCGAGGTCAACGCTCTCGGGGACTCATGAGTAAGAATGGCTTTGATAAACATACCGACCCCGCGGAAGCACCTCGATTGTTGGAATATAATTTCAATGTAGATGCATCGGGGATTGTGTCAGCTGTTGGAAGAATCAAAGATACCAGATGGACAAAGCCTATACAAATCGATCCATCTCAAAGGAATCCAAACTTTATGTGTAAGTATCATGGCACACATGGCCATAGAACCAAAGACTGCAGACAACTAAGAGAGTAGGTAGCTCATTTGTTGAACGAGGGTCATATTCGAGAATTTATTAGTGATCGAGCTAAGAACCACTTCAGGGAAAGAAATGCAAACTGAAAAATTGAGTAGGAAGAACCGCAACATGTAATCCATATGATCGTTGGTGGTGTTGATGTTCCACAAGGTCCTATATTCAAACTCACCAAGGTGTCGATCACCAGAGAAAAACAGACTCGGATTTGTGTGATTGGGAGCGTCCTATCATTCAATGACGAGGAAGCAAAGGCATATCTCATCCATATAATGACGCACTGGTAATTTTTATTTTGTTAAATAAAATTCAAGTTAAATGTGTTCTAGTAGATCCAGGTAGCTTAGCAAACATAATCAGATCGAGGGTCGTAGAGCAGCTCGGCCTACTGGAACAAATTGTACATGCATCCCGAGTCTTAAATGGCTTCAACATGGCAAGCGAAACAACAAAGGGGGAGATAATCCTACTAGTGAACGTGGCCGGGACCATCTAAGATACCAAATTCCATGTAATCAAAGGTGACATGAAGTATAATGCACTTCACGGGAGGCCATGGATCCACAACATGAGGGCAATACCTTCAACCCTTTATCAGATGATGAAATTCCCAACGACGGATGGTGTGAAGAAGGTTTATGGAGAACAAAATGCTGTAAAGGAAATGTTTGCAGTCGATGAAGTGACATTGATACCAATGCCTTCGACCTCGAAAAAATCAGGGGGCAAAGATAAGTAGGTGGCCAAATAGCAATCACCGATCCCAGTCCCGATTGAACTAGAGGAATACGTAATCGAAGAAAAAGAAGAAGAGGATTTCTTACTCCTCGAACTTTCGTTGTTCCCGAAGAGTCTGACGCAACCAAGTCAATAGTCGAGGAACTGGAATAGTTCATACTGATTGAGTACATGCCTGAGAAAAAGGTATATCTAGGAACGGGGTTAACCCCCGAACTTAGAAAAAAACTTATTCAATTTCTTACCGATAATATGGATTGTTTTTCTTGGTCCCATTTAGATATGACAGAGATCCCGCCGGAAATAAAAACACATCGGCTAAGCATCGATCCCAGGTTCAAACCAGTAAAGCAAAAGACAAGGCCCCAGTCCGAAGTGAAGCATGCTGTGATGATCCGACTGGTCGTTTTGCATTTTTGAACCCCGTTCCCTTAAATAAAACTTCCCACACTTGCTTTAGCTAATTTATGACTTGCGGGGACCGGTGGTTAGGGAGTTAGAAGAGTTTTGAGCAAGAATAGGTCTAGTTGCTTCCTTAAGTTTTTTTAAAAAGGCCAAGTTTGACTTCGGCAAACATTTTGGGGAAACGGAACCGGAATCATGATTTGACAATTTTTGAGGGTCCGCGGAAAAATATGGGACCTAGGCGTATGCCCATAATCGAATTCCGAGGTCCCTAGCCCGAGTAATGAATTTTTATGTGAAATTGTTAAGTTAAAGTTTCAAAGATTTAAATAAACTAAGAAATCATTGTTTTCATAGGTATCAGGTTCGGATTTCGATTCCGAAACTTGGTACAAGTCTGACATATCATTTAAGACTTACCTGTAAAATTTGGTGTCAATCCGAGTAGTTTAAAGGCGTTTTGACCCGTTGGAGGAGAATTAAGAACTTGAAGTTCAATGATTTGATTCATTTGGTTTTGGGGGTTGATTCCTCGATTTAGCGTTATTTTGAGTGTTTCGAGGATTTGAGTAGGTCCGCCTCATGATTTCAGACTTGTCGGTATGTTCGGGCGGGGCTTGGGATCCCCGAGCGTCAAACGGTCAAGGTTCGAGTGAAGTTGGAAACTTAGAAAAGGGTTGGGATTTGCTGCTTCTATCATAACTGCATCTGCGGTTCTTGGGCCGCAGAAGCCGGACCGCAGATGCGGTATAATGATTGTGGAAGTAGAAGGGGCCAGGCCTAGGGGAAACCGCAGAAGCAGACCCCAACTGCAGAAGCGGTCCACCTGTCCCAGGCCCAGAACCACAGAAGCGGCGGGCTTTCCGCTGAAGCGGACTCGCAGAAGCGAGGTCTTGATCGCAGAAGCGTCCCAGGCCCCCTTGCCCATTTCCGCAAAAGCAGCTCTTGTCCGCAGAAGCGGGAATTCTTCTGCAGAAGCAGATATCACTGGGGACAGAAGGGTTCATTAATACGAACTCAAACTCATTTCTCTCACTTTTCACTCCACACTTGGGCGATTTTGGGGGTTTCAAAGAGAGAGTTTCCACATATCATTGCAAGATAAGTAATCCCCACTCACTCTTAGTTCAAATACATAAACATTAGGTAGATTTAACACTAAAATTAGGTAAATATCAAGAGATTAGAGTTAGACCTAGGGTTTAATCAAAACTAAGATTTAACCTTATAATTTGCCATGTAATGAACTACAAATCATATATTTGTGATCCTTAGGTGTTAGAGAACAAATTCCTTCAAAAAATCTTGGAATTCGGGCATGCGGGCCCGGGGTCGGAATTTAGGAAACTTGTATTAATGGTTAGGGAAATTGCTTAAACGATTAGAATTTGACCTTGTAAGCTCTTAGTGACTAGTTCTTGCTTATTTTTAATTAGTTGGTGCTTGTTTGGCTACGAATTGAGGGTTTGGGCTTATTCTTGATATCAGAAGTGCGCTTTGGAGCGAGGTGAGTCTCCTTTCTAACCTCGTAAGAGGGAATTGTCATCTTAGGATTAATATTTGAGTGTTTGTTGCTAAATACGGGGACTACGCACGCGTTAGGTGACGGGAGCCCGTGCGTAGCTACTACTGTGTTAAATGTCTGGGTAGCTTAGGACCTACAACATGCCTATTAAATATATCTCTTATGTTAATTTATTGTTATGAACACCTAGTGTGTACTAGAGACTTAAAAGGGGATATGAGAATACTTGTATAGTTAATTAAGTTTGGTTTGGTATTTTTGACCATTTATGTGCCATGTGTGTGAACTTGATATTTCATCCTTATTTGTGGATCGGGCCGATCGCCTCGGTATGAATAGATGCATCTATAGGCGCATCGTCGACCCTCGGCAAGTGCACAGTTTATTTCTGTTGGTTCAGGCCGTTGCCTCGGTATTATGTGTGCGTGTTAATTGTGGAAAAGCTTATACATGCTTTATTTTGCCATTATCTCACATGATAAATTATAAACTTGATGCTGTAAAGTTCTCAGCTTATACCACTTGCCATATACTGTTGATTCTTGTAAATTCCATGATTTGAATACATCATACTTATATATATCTTAAGTGACCTTAGTAAGTATCGAGTCGATCTCTCGTCTCTACTTCTTCGAGATTAGACGGGATACTTACTAGGTACATGTTGTTTATATACTCATGCTACACTTCTGTACTTAAATGTACACGATTTGAGGCAGGTGGATCCGGACATCATTCTGGTGCATATCAGTGAGCGCATCTGGGACTTCTACGGTGAGCTGCATTCCTTTCTTGCCGATCCGCAGACGAAGAAGTCTTCCTTATATTTTTTGTTGTTTCTGTCTATCCTGATTCAGACAGTAGGATAGGGTATCATTATTTTGTGTATATTCTACTAGTTGCCCGTAGCTTGTGACATCAGGTTCTGGCATACACAGTGGTAGACGTTATTTTGGGGTTGTATAATTGTCTTTATATTTTATTGATCTTTACTGGTTTTTAACTTTAAATTGGGAAAAATCTATTATAATGGTTTTTGGCAAAAGTAAAATGAAAATTTAATTATACTTCCGCATCGGCTGGCCTAACAAATGGTGTCGGGCGCCATCACGACCTATTATGGAAAATGGGTCGTGACACATGCATTCATAAAAGATGAGGTAACCAAACTTTTTAAAATATGGTTTATTCGGGAAGTAAAATACCCTGAATGGTTAGCCAACGTGATCATAGTTCCTAAAAAGGGAAGCAAACTTAGAATGTGCGCAGACTATAAGGATCTAAACAAGGCATACCCTAAAGACACTTTTCCATTGCCTAACATTGATCGCATGATCGATGCCATGACCGACCACGAGATCTTTACCTTTCTCGATGCCTACTCCGAGTATAATTAGATTCATATGAACCCGGGGGACCAGGAGAAGACCTCGTTTATCGCTAACTTTGGAACTTATTGTTACAACATAATGCCCTTCTGGTTGAAAAACGCAGGAGCTACATACCAACGTCTAGTTAACAGAATGTTTGAGGAACGGATAGGTAAATCACCGGAAGTTTACATTGACGATATGTTGGTTAATTTCCTGCACGTAGAGGACCATCTAACTCATTTGCAGGAAACATTCAAATCTTGATGAAGTACAACTATCGCGCCCCTTTTTTCCTCGCGGAGTCCGGGCTTCGATATTTGACAACTCTTTTAAATGGGTATTAAAAAAGAAGAGTCGCCACCTAATAATTATTAAGGTGCGTTATGACACGTATTTGCAAATAACTCTATTTGACTAGTCAACGTCAAAAAAGATCGGGTAAGTGCTCAAATAACCTCAAAGAGGCACTCTTCGAGGTCCACAATTGTGGTTCCCGGCCGAATCTTAGACTATGTGGGATTGTTGAATTAAACTAGATTGTTTGTTGCTAAGTTGTGAATTAATCATAGTGGTCAAGCATATACTGATCTAAAAGCAATTACTTAAAAACTAGTCATGACAAAAAATGTAAGAAAAGCCTACTTAATTACATTTAAGGGGGGACTAAATTTTTAAGTCTGATGGATCAACTCCCGTGCAAAGTCTACTAAGACTTTTATAGCCAAGTGCAAGGGCTATTCTGGAAATTTGTGTATCAAGTCCGCTACCCTCATTACTATCTTTAAGTTGTTACCTAACGCGTACTAGTTGATTCTAAATCGTGCCTTAGTAAGTCTACCCGTCCCATTCCAATAGTCCAGGAGGCATGGACACTATCTAAAGGGAAGTTCTAGACTTAAAGAAAAGCTCAGGTTTCTATTTCTATTCTTATTAGCGTCACATAAAAGAAGCATATCGGGACTTAAACAAGTAGCACATAAGACAAGTTCATGTTGGCCTCCGAATTAGTTAAGTAATTAGTAAAGTACGTGCTAAAGTATTATAAGTAATTGTAGAAAAATTAAGAGTAGGAAATGGCCTGAAGTATTTGCTAAGCCAAATAAGTAAACTTGGAACAACAGTTATGTTAAACCAACTAGTAGCTTATTAAAATAATAGAGATAATAATAGACCAAAAATAAGAAAGAAGTTCTAAATACAAGAAAGAACATATGCAGATTTCGTTTTAAAAAATAGAGAATCTCCTTTGAATGTATGTCTGTGTTAGATAAAATATAAAAGATGCTTAGCTTTAAAAAAAACATAGTTTCTGGAAGCGAGCAAAAATACAAAACACCAATAGTTAATTATTTGACCCGTAACAGCACACAAACGAGCATAAACCAACGAGTTATGCATGCAATGGCAAATAATTCCTTTTTTCAGTGCCCCTCACAACCGGTGTCTTATTACATGCCCAAATAGATACAAATACAGCATGGAATAGGAAAATAACTAGACAGCGTCACTGCGTCAGAACTTCGGGCTGACTCTCTCTATTAGGCCATTCCCTTACTGCGACTCAAGTTCACGTCCAAACTAAATTTGAACCCCTGCAATTCAAATAATACTATACCACACAAGCTCATAAAGAGCTAATCACACATCTGAATTGTTTCGTCACGTCCAAACTAAATAATAATAATACTTAAAAAATACTATACATATTAAAATAGTAGCTCATTAGAATAATATGTAGTCAGGAGGAATAAAATTGAGTCTCAATAGTTGCTCCTCTTTGCCCGAGAATGATGAAAGAGTTATCGGACAAAGAAATTGACGTAGTAGCCAATTTTGTCCGACTGTGAGATGGTGGTATAAGAACAAAAGGAAATAATTTTTCTAAAAATATTGTGGCCGAACTCTGATTTCTGAGTTTCCTACATACCTCGGGCTTTACGAGAATCAAGCCATGTGTAGTTCTAGATTAGGAAAGGACATGAATCCCTAAAAAAAAATTCCTCAATATTGAATTATTATCATACTGGATATTATGATCGTATAAAAATGAAGGTTGTGTGATGAAAATAGGATTGGGAAGTAATATGATTCTAAGTAAGGTAGAGATGGTTGCAAAAATGAGGAAAGAGAAGTAAGCGGTGAAAATGATATTATAAAGAGGATAACGACGCACTTTCTACTTCAAGGAGATGTTGATTCTAGAAATTACTCCGGTCTCAAGTGGCGGTGACGTTGTAATTGAGTAGAAATCTAAAAAAGATACTGGATGCGAAAATTGCCCCAGTTTGATAACAATAACTTGTTGTGATATTTTGCGTCTTGTACCTGCAAACTTCAAGTATTGCTACAAAAAGACAATTAGTAGGTAAGCACATGTAAGCATTAATAGGATGAATGTAATTTACTAAAAATATTTAAGCAATGAAAGTTGTCTTCGGACGATGAGGTTGATGTCCTTAGACCATGACGTCCGGGGCCATGAAGCGTATGATAAGGAATTCACGGGCCATGAAATGATATCTTTAGGCTATGAGGATGATGCCTTTTGGCTATGACACCTTTGAATAATGATGTGCAAATTCGGATCCATAGGCCATGAGATGGTTTCTTCAGGCTATGAGGATGATGCCTTGGGACTACGACGCCTTGGACAGACATGGTGATGCATCATATGAGTAAAACAAGACAGATCTTAGTCTTGTATAGGATCGGGACAGAACTTAGATCCGGAAAAGGTGAAATAATTCTAGGCTTTAGATAGGATGGCGTTCAGTCATTAGACAAGCGAAGGCAGAGCTTAGCCTTTTGCAGATGGGGAGGCAATGCTTAGCCTCATGCAATAAAGAGAAGTCAATACTTAGTCTCATGCAAGGAAGGGCAGTGCTTAGCCTGATGCAAATAGGGAGGCAGAGCTTAGCCTTAGGCAGGATTTGAGACAAAGCTTGGTCTCATGCAAAGAGATGACAGTGCTTAGTCTAATGCAAATAGGGAAGCATGGCTTAGCCTCATGCAAGATTTGAGATAGGGCTTAGTCTCATGCAAAGAAAAGGAGATACTTAGCCTTATGCAAATAGGGAGTCAGGGCTTAGCCTAGTGCAACATTTGAGACAGGGCTTAGTCTCATACAAAGAGAAGGCAATGCTTATCCTTATGCAAATAGGGAGGCAGAGCTTAGCCTCATGCAAGATTTGAGATAAGTCTTAGTCTCATGTAAAGAGAAGGCGATGCTTAGCCTTATGCAAATACTCATGCAAGATTTGAGACAAGGCTTAGTCTCATGCAAAGAGAAGGCAATGCTTAGCCTTATGCAAATAGGGAGGCAGTGTTTAACCTTATGCAAGATTTGAGACAGGGCTTAGTCTCATGCAATTGGAAGGCAGAACTCAGCCTTATGCAAATAGGGAGTAAGGGCTTAGCCTCATGCAAGAAGAGGAGACAATGCTTAGTCTCGATGCAAGGAAAGGCAGTGCTTAGCCTTATGCAATTAGGGGGGCAATGTCTAATGTCATGCAAGGAAGGGAGACAGTGCTTAGTCTATGGAAAGGAAGGGCAATACTTCGCCTTATACAATAATGGAGGCAATGCTAAGCCTTATGTAATAATGGAGCCAATGCTTAGCCTCATACAAAAAAAGGAGACAATGCTTAGCCTTTGGTAAGGAAAGGCAGTGCTTAGCCTTATGCAATAATGGAGGCAATACTTAGACTCATGCAATGTAATAAGGGTAGTGCATAGCCCTCTGCAGAGAAAGGTAGTACTTAGCCTCATGCAATGTAATAAGGGCAGTGCTTAGCCCTACGAATATAAAGGCAATGCTTAGCCTTATGCAATGATGGAGGCAATGCTTAGCCTCATGCAAGTAATTAGGGCAGTGCTTAGCCTGATGCAAATGATGAGGGCAATGCTTAACCTATGCAAGTAATCAGGATAGTGCTTAGCCTTATGTAGAGGGCGGAAATGTTTAGCCTTATGCAATATTGGAGGTAGAGCTTAGCCTCATGCAAATAGGGGAAGGCAGTGCTTAGCCTTATAAGAAAATGGAAGTAGAGCTTAACCTCATACAAGGATAAAGGCAATGTTATGCAAGTGGGAAAAGGAAGTTCTTAGCCTTATGCAAGAATGAAGGTAGAGCTTAACCTTATCCAAATAATGATAAGGTAGTGTTTAGCCTTATGCAAGCACAGGAGGACAGTACTTAGCCTTATGCAAGCAGAGGAGGACAGTACTTAGCCTTATGCAAGAATGGAGGTAGAGCTTAACCTTATACAAATGATGAGAAGACAGTACTTAGCCTTATGCAGGTGAAGACTTTGTGCTTTACGGTGTATATCCCTATGCATGTGGCAGTCTTCGTGCTTTGCAGCGTATATCTATTGTGAAATTATTGAAGATCTTGTACCTATCGTTCCTTTTTGAAGACTCTGATGAAACGATCCCAAATTTTGAGAAAACTCAAAAATTTTGCCCCAGTTTCATCTTTGGAGGGAAATGGGGTTTTGTTATAACGAGATTGAATAAAATAATGGGTTACCTACGTATCCATTTTAAACAAAAATCGGATAAAAACATAGATCGTATTTGAAGCTTATATAATCGCTTGATAGTGCAAGATTTATGTGATCGAGTAGTCCCCTATTAAAAGTTCAAGTGAATGCTCCAAAAGAATAGAGTGTGACTAGAAGATCAGGCTTAACAATTTTAGAAAAGCATCACGGGTGGGTGGGTGGAGATTGGTAGAGTAGCACGTATCACTTCAGTCGTATTGACCATTGAGACTGCAGTTCTCGAGAAGGTCTCTATGATTCAATAGGTACGTGGAGATTATTACTAATGATCTGAAACTTGTGCGAGTATTTTAGAATTGAGCAAATAAAGTACTAGAAGCAAATACATGGGTCTAACATACTTGGATTTCAAATCTTATGGCTTGAATGTAAAAGGTTCAAGATGAGCAAGACACAAGACCATAATGTCTGAACAAGATTAGGTCACATTTGGCTGCTAAGACAGAATTGAATTACTCATATAGAGCGAAGATTAATTGTATGAACGAGGAAAATGTCCTATCTTTTAAAAATAGAATATTATGCCAGTTTGGCAAAAGTCACAAGAAGACTCGAGAGTATTGCATAAGTTCGAATACAAAATGAAAACCCAGAAGTAATATTAGTCGGACAATATCCCTAACCATGATCCAGAATAAGTTGAATAGAGGATATCAACAATTGAAGGGTAAAACATCTCATTTTGAAAAAGTTATACCCATATGAGCAAAGTTGAGATGTAATATCATTTGAAGAAGAAATAAATCATTAACTACAACTGATGATAATGATACGTCAGTCATATTATGTAATCAATGAATAAAATATTCCCGTTAAGCCAAATAGGAGATTATGCCCCTAGTACGGGAAGATAGTTTGTTTAGGCCCAAGATTAGTGTGATTTGAACCTATGAATAGAAGTCTAAGAAATGCCCGAAAATTGATTGTATTAGGCGTGGAGTGATTTTGAAAGAATATGTCATGACTACTTTGAAATAAATAGCAAACGAATAAATAGAGATATATAAGAGAGAATATAGATAGACATAATAATGTGTAAATACACCTTTATGGGGATGGCAACTAAGATAAGGTTGATTTAGCCCTACCACTACTAAATTTGAAAATTAAGACAACGATCAGCATATTAACATATCTTTCTCAAAATAATGCACATAAGGTGATTGTGTCCATTAGGATTATGGAAATTCTGGCGGACTTTGGACAAGGCTTGTCCTAAAGGGTTATTATGTAGACAACATATTAACCCGGCTAGGTTTGACCACGATGTATGCACAATTAATTAGAGTAAGACTGTTATAGATGTCTAGACTAGGACCCTCAAGCGGACAACTTGAAGGGGAAAGGCATGGAACCATCGAACGCACCACTGATCGACTAGTTTTACCGCAAATACGTCTTTTCGAATTTAAAGAGTGATATATAGGAAGAGCATGAACACTCATCAAGTGCCGCTATGTTGATATTTGTCATGAGTGGAACATAAGTTGAAAACATGCTTATGCAAAAGTGATAACATATGGTCAAGTAATTTACATGGTAAAAGCATATAAAGGCAGTATTAAATAATGCGATATAATAAAAAAAGAAAGGGAAGAAAAAAATAAAATACAAAGGAAATAGGTTAGCATAGTTCACAAAAAATTCAAAACATAATTAAATGAAGCGAATAAAGGAGACAAGGAAGGGAGGTTCATGATGTAGCAATTTTGAGCAAATAAATGAACGGGAAAGGGAGGTACATGAAAGAAGTCGAACAAGAAACCCAATAATCCACACAAGCAAAATTTGTTATGGTAAGAGCCTAAGTATATCCCCAGCAAAGTCGTCATGCTGTCGCGCCCCTTTTTTTATCGCGGGAGTCCGGGCTTCGACATTTGACAACTCTTTTAAATGGGTATTAAAAGAGAAGAGCGACGACACCTAACGATTTTTAAGGTGCGTTAGGGCACCTATTTGCAGATACTCTATATGACTAGTCAACGTCACTAAAGATCGGATAAGGGCTCAAATTACCTCAAAGAGAAGTGTTAGGCACTCTTCGAGGTTCACAAATGTGGTTCCCGGAATCTTAAACTATGTGGGATTATTGAATTAAACTAGGTTGTAGGTTGCTAAGCTATGAATTAACCTAGTGGTCAAGCAAATACATCAATTAAAAGCAATTACTTAAAAACTAGTCATGACAAAAAATGTAAGAACTGTAAATTATAAAAAGCCTACTTAGTTACATTTAAGGGAAACCTAAAATTTTAAGCCTGATGGATCAACTCTCGTGCAAAGTCTGCTAAGACTTTTATAGCCAAGTGCAAGGGCTATTCGGACAATTTGTGTATCATGTACACTACCCTCATTACTATCTTTAAGTTGTTACCCAAAGCGTACTGGTTGATTCTAAATCGTACCTTAGTAAGTCTACCCGTCCCATTCCAATAGTCCAGGAGGCATGGACACTATCTAAAAGGAAGTTCTAGACTTAAAGATAAGCTCAGGTTTCTATTTCTATTCTTATTAGCATCACATAAAAGAAGCACATTGGGACTTAAACAAATAGCACACAAGACAAGTAATATTTTTATTCTTATTAGCGTCACATAAAATAAGCACATTGGGACTTAAACAAGTAGCACATAAGACAAGTAAGTTCTCATGTTGGCCTCCGAATTAATTAAGTAATTAGTAAAGTACGTATTAAAGTACTATAAGTAGTTGTAGAAAAATTGAGAGTAGAAAATGGCCTGAAGTAATTGCTAAGCCAAATAAGTAAACTTGGAAAAGCAGTTATGTTAAATCAACTAGATAGCTTATTAAAAAAAAGATAACAATAGACCAAAAATAAGAAAGAAGTTCTAAATACAAGAAACAACATATGCAGATTTCGTTTTTAAAAATAGAGAATCTCCTTTGAATGTATAAACTTTATGTCTGTGTTAGATAAAATTCTACTTATATATAAGCCACAGATTGAGTAGCTTGAGGTCAACATGTGTGCTTCAGCTGTTATCTTAAAAGCTGGCCTTTTCCCCAGGAGGGTAATTCTGTAATTGGATAAAAAAAAATGAGTAACTCAATTGATGTGACGACCCGGCCCGTCGTCACGTAGTTTATCGCCCCGTTTTTCCCATGTTATGTTTCTCTATGTTTCAATATCAGTATTTGAGATGATCGGGTAGAATTTGATTGGTTTTAGATGGGAATGTGACACTTAGTCTCTTAAAGGGAAGCTTGTTTTGGAAAAAGTCAATCGGGAATTGACTATTTAGTTAGAGGGCTCAGATGTTAATTTCAGTGATTTGGTTAGCTCCGGGGGATGATTTGTGACTTAGGAGTGCGATCAGAATTGAATTTGGAGGTCTGGTATAGAATTAGGCTTGAAATGGCGAAGTTAGTATTTTGGCGAATTCCGGTTGGTAGGCGAGATTTTGATACGGGGGCCGGAATTGGATTTCGAGAGTTGTAGTAGCTTCGTTAAGTTATTTTGGATATGTGTGCAAATTTTCAGGTCATTCGGATGTCGTTTGGTCGAGTTTTTGATCGAATGTGTTTTTCGGAAGTTTGAAGAAAACTTAGGCTTGAATCCGTGGTGAATTAATAATTTTTGTATTGTTTGACGTGTTTTGATGATTGAAACAAGTTCGTATGATATTTTGGGATATGTTGGTATTTTTGGTTGAGGTCCGGGGGGCCTCGGGGTGATTTCGGGTGATCAAACGGATCATTTTTGGACTTGTGTGATTGCTGGTTTTCCAGCTGTGGAGTTGCAGAGAATTCCTTCTTCGCGTTCGCGTAGTATGTGTCGCGAACGCGTAGAGTTAAATTTGGAGGTCAGGAAAATGTTCATCGTGTTCGCGTTGGGGCCACGCGTTCGCGTAGGTTTAGGCATTGGTGCTTCGCGTTCGCGGTGCTGGGCATGCGTTCGCGTAGAAGAAAGTAGAGAGCCAACTTGGGTATTCAACGGGTTCGCGTTCAGAAGGACGCGTTCGCGTTCAGAAGGTCGCGTTCGCGTGGGTTCAGGGACCAGGCCTTCATGTTCGCGGGAGATCAGACGCATTCGCGAAGGGCAATTTTGTCAGAGGAAAAATTTATGCATCGCGAACGCGCGAGTGTTCTCGCGTTCGCATAGAAGAAAAAGCTGGAGACAGAAGGGTTTATTAAGGACATTTCATCTGCGACCCATTTATCATTTCCTCCATTTTTGAACCACCTCAAGAGCTTTTTGTTAGAAATTGAAGAGGGTTTTGACGGGAATCGATTGGAGGTAAGTCTCGTGACCTAGAAACGCTATTTTATTGAAGAATCAATCTTTAATTCTTGGAAAATTGGGTGAAAAATTGAAGAACTAGGGCTTGAGTTTTTTGAAATGAAAATTTGGGATTTGAGGAAGCATTTGAACTCCGATTTTGGTAAATTTTATATGTACGAACTCATGGCGAGACGAGGAATTCGGTGATGTGAATTTCATAATTTTTCGAGAAGTGAGCCCAGAACTCGGGTTTTGGCAACTTCGTGATTTTGGACGTTTTTCGAGTATTTTCGATTGGGTTATGTTCCTTTAGCTTATTGTAACACATTCCTTGTGGTTTTGGTCAGATTCGACGTGCGAGGAGATCGATTCGAGGGGAAAAGGCTTGGCGAGCTAGACTCTTGGCCGGCTAGAGGTGAGTAATGACTTTAAATAATGTCGTGAGGGCTTGAGACCCCGGATTTGCACAACTTGGTGCTGTGTTGAGATGAGACACGCGTTCAATGACGAGTGCGGAGTCATTTACTTTTGGGGACTGTGACTTGGTCCAGTCCGGATGATATTTTATCGCGTACTAGCTATGACTTGTTATTTTTCACTATGATTTGGGCTTGTTTCCATATTTGGGGCTTATTGCCGACTGTTTGAACTCTTTATGAACTATCATCACTGTTTTCCCTCACTATTTAAAATATTATTTGAACTCAATCCATGTGATTTACACTGTTTCATGAACTTAGCTATATTCTACTCAAACTTGGAGTTTTAACTAATATTTGAACTATTGTTTGAGCTGAGTATTATTGTTTTACTGATGCCCGAGGGGCTTTTGACTATTTTGGACTGATACAGGCCGAGGGCCATATGTGAGGGCATGATGAGTGATGTGAGGAGGCTTTCAGGCCTCGAGTGATTGGAGAGGACGCTTTCAGGCCTCGAGTGATTGGTGAGGAGGCTTTCAGGCCTCGAGTGATTGGTGAGGAGACTTTCAGGCCTCGAGTCTTTTAGGCCTCGAGTGATTGGAAAGGAGGCTTTCAGGCCTCGAGTGTATTATGAGCAAGCTTTCAGGCCTCGTATTGATATTGTTCAGGATTTCAGGCCTTATTGATAGCGCTTGGGCTGAAGGAGCCCCTCCAGAGTCTGCACACTCACAGTGAGCACGGGTACCCATATGATTGAGAGTGAGCCCGAGGGGCTGTTGTTGTACTGTGTGATTGATACGGAGCTCGCGTGGCTGATACTGTACTGAGAGTTTGATATGGCGCCCAAGGGGCAGGTTCTTGAGCATTTCTTATTGATTGGGAATAATTGTTTTAACTGTTCTCAAAGAAATTTCTTACTGCATTTCACTGGTTTCTATTGTTTGTCTAATTTTACTTCTTGAGATAGCATTAATTGTGCCTTTGTGGGATTTTATATTCTCAGACGTTATTTATTTTTATTACTCACTGGGTCGGAGTACTCACATTACTCCCTGCACCGTGTGTGCAGATACAGGTACAGCATAGTTCGTTCCTGAGCGCTGATTTCCATCCAGGCCAGGCGGACCCGGAGAGATGAGGTAGTTGTCAGCATCCACAGCCCCCGTTTCTTCCTTATTTTTATATTTCATCTATCTGTCTTGTAGTAGTTATTAAACTCTGTAGTAGCTCATGACTTGTGACACCTCGATTGCGGGCTGGATTTGGATTGGCTTTCTTGTTATCGCGGTTATATCCGTGTTGCTGGTTATGATATTCCTGCTTTAAGCTTATTTATGATTAATAACTGTCAGATATTTGAGGAGTTAAATGTTCTGTTGGTTGGCCTTGTCTTCAGGAGAAGAGCCATCATGACCAGGTGGGTTTGGGTCGTGACAAGTTGGTATCAGAGCGTAGGTTACTAGGTCTCACGAGTCATAAGCAGGTTTAGTAGAGTCTCGCGGATCGGTACGGAGACGTCTGTATTTATCCTCGAGAGGCTGCAGAACCTTTAGGAAAACTTCACATTCTTGAAATTCTTGTCGTGCGACTTTGTTGATCCGAGAATGAAACTTCTATGTTCTATTCTCTCGCAGATGGCGAGGACTCGCGCTACAGGACGAGACGCTCGATCACCAGTCAGCAATAAGCCCCAAATATGGCAACAAGTCACAGATATCATCTGGACTGGACCAAGTCATAGTCCCCAATAGTAAATGACCCCGCGCTTGTCATTGAACGCATGTCTCATCTCAACACATCACCAAGTTGTGCAAATCCGGGGTCTCAAGCCCTCAGTACATCATTTAAAGTCATTACTCACCTCTATCCGGCCAAGAGTCTAGCTCGCCAAGCCTTTTCCTCTCGAATCGATCTCCTCGCACGTCGAATCTGACCAAAACCACAAGGAATGTGTTACAATAAGCTAAAGGAACATAAACCAATCGAAAATACTCAAAAAACGTCAAAAATCACGAAGTTGGCAAAACCCGAGCCCCGGGCCCACTTCTCAAAAAATTATGAAATTCATATCACCGGATTCCTCGTCTCGCCACGAGTCCGTACATATTAAATTTACCAAAATCGGAGTTCAAATTCTCCCTCAAATCCCAAATTTTCATTTCAAAAAACCCAAGCCCTAGTTCTTCAATTTTTCACCCAATTTTCCAAGAATTAAAGATTGATTCTTCAATAAAATAGTGTTTCTAGGTCACGAGACTTACCTCCAATCGATTCCTGTCAAAACCCTCTTCAATTTCTAACTCTTGAGGTGGTTCAAAAATGGAGGAAATGATAAATGGGTCGCGGATGAAAGGTCCTTAACAAACCCTTCTGTCTTCAGCTTTTTCTTCTATGCGAATGCGAGACCACTCACGCGTTCGTGATGCATAAATTTTTCCTCTGACAAAATTGCCCTTCGCGAACGCGTCCGATATCCCGCGAACACAAAGGCATGGTCCCTGAACCCACGTGAATGCGGCCTTCTGAACGCGAACGTGTTGAACACCCAGGCTGGCCCTTTACTTTCTTTTACGCAAACGCGTGCCCAGCACCGCGAACGTGAAGCACCAATGCCTCAACCTACGCGAACGCATGGCTCCAAAGCAAACGCGATGAACATTTTCCTGACCTCCAAAGATAACTCTGCGCGTTCGCGATACATACTACGCAAACGCGAAGAAGGAATTCTCTGCAACTCCACAGCTGGAAAACCAGCAACCACACAAGTCCAAAAATGATCCGTTTGATCACCCGAAATCACCCCGAGGCCCCCGGGACCTCAACAAAAAACACCAACATATCCCAAAACATCATACGAACTTGTTCCAATCATCAAAACATGTCAAACAACACAAAAAACATCAATTCACCACGGATTCAAGCCTAAGTTTTCTTCAAACTTTCGAAAAATACATTCGATCAAAAATCTGACCAAACGACATCCGAATGACCTGAAAATATGCACACACATCCAAAATCACTTAAAGAAGCTACTGCAACTCTCAAAATCCCATTTCGGTCTCCGAATCAAAATCTCGCCTACCAACCGGAATTTGCCAAAATACTAACTTCGCCATTTCAAGCCTAATTCTACACCGGACCTCCAAATTCAATTCTGATCGCACTCCTAAGTCACAAATCATCCCAGGAGCTAACCAAATTACCGAAATTCACATCCGAGCCTTCTAACTAAATAGTCAACTTGCAGTTGACTTTTTCCAAAATAAACTTCCCTTTAAGAGACTAAGTGTCTCATTCCCATCTAAAACTAATCCAATTCTACCCGGTCACCTCAAATACTGATATTGAAAGATAGAGAAGCATAACATGGGACGAGACTACGGGCCGAGTCGTTACATCCTCCCCAACTAAACAGACGCTCGTCCTCGAGCGGGTCAAGAAACATACCTGGAACCTCAAACAAGTGAGGATATCTGCTCCGCATCTCCCGCTCGGTCTCCCAAGTGGCCTCCTCCATGGACCGACCTCTCCACTGCACCTTTACCGAAGCTATATCCTTTGATCTCAATCTACGAACCTGACGACCCAAAATAGCCACTGGCTCCACATCATAGGTCAAATCATCATCCAACTGAATTGTATTAAAGTCTAACACATTAGACGGGTCCTCAACATACTTTCGGAGCATAGATACATGAAATACCGGATGCACGCTAGACAGGCTGGATGGCAAAGCAAGCTCATAAGCCACCTCTTCAATCCTCTTAAGTATCTTAAAGGGCCAAATGAACCTTGGACTCAACTTCCCTTTCTTTCCAAATCGCATAACGCCCTTCATGGGTGAAACCTTCAACAAGACATTCTCACCCACCATATAAGATACATCCCGAACCTTCCGGTCTGCATAACTCTTCTGACGCGACTAAGCGGTATGTAGTCTCTCCTGGATCACTTTCACCTTATCTAAGGTATCCTGGACCAACTCTGTCCCCAATAACCTAGCCTCGCTGGGCTCAAACCAACCAACTGGAGATCTACACCGTCTCCCATATAAGGCCTCATACGGCGCCATCTGAATGCTGGACTAATAGCTGTTGTTGTAAGTAAACTCTGCAAGTGGCAAGAACTCAGCCCAAGAACCTCCAAATCAATAACACAGGCACGCAACATGTCCTCCAATATCTGAATGGTACGCTTGGACTGCCCATCCATCTGAGGATGAAACACTGTGCTCAACTCTACCTGTGTGCCCAACTCTCGCTGAAAAGTCCTCCAAAACTGGGAAGTAAACTAAGTACCCCTATCTGAGATAATGGAAACTAGGACCCCGTGCAACCGTACAATTTCCCGGATGAAAATCTCCGCTAACCGCTCCGAAGAATAGGTAGTACACACTAGGATGAAGTGCGCGGACTTGGTCAGCCGATCCACAATCACCCAAATTGAATCAAACTTCCTCGTTGTCCAAGGGAGACCACTCACAAAATCCATAGTAATCCTCTCCCACTTCCACTCGGGAATATCCATACGCTGAAGTACACCACCGGACCTCTGATGCTCATACTTGACCTGCTGACAGTTGAGACACCGAGCTACATAACTCACAATATCCTTCTTCATTCTCCTCCACTAGTAATGTTGTCTCAAATCCTGATACATCTTCGCGGCACCTGGATGAGTAGAATACTGCGAGCTATGGGCCTCTTCCAATATCAACTCCTGAAGCCCATCCACATTGGGCACGCAAATCCGGCCCTGTATCCTCAGCACGCCATCACAATCAATAATCACATCCCTGGCATCATCATGCTGAACCCTGTCCTTAAGGACAAGCAAATGTGGATCATCATACTGGCGCTCTCTAACGCGGTCATACAAGGAAGACCGAGAAACAACGCAAGCCAACACCCGACTAGGCTCTGAAATGTCTAACCTCACCATCCGATTGGCCAAAGCCTGGACATCAACTGCAAAGGGCCTCTCCCTAACTGGAATGTATGCCAGGCTACCCATACTAACCGCCTTCCAGCTCAAGGCATCAGCCACTACATTGGCCTTCCCCGGGTGATACAAAATGGTGATATCATAATCGTTGAGTAACTCAAGCCATCTCTACTGCCTCAAATTAAGATCCTTCTGTTTGAACAAATGATGAAGGTTGCGATGATCGGTATACACTTCACAAGATACGCCATATAAATAGTGCCTCCAAATCTTCAAAGCATGAACTATAGTAGCCAACTCCAAATCATGCACAGGGTAGTTCTTCTCATGGGGCTTCAGCTGACGAGAAGCATAAGCAATAACTCTACCATCCTGCATCTACACACATCCGATCCCAACTCTCGAAGCATCACAATACACAGTGTAAGAACCTGAAGCTGATGGTAATACCAACATTGGATCCGTGCTCAAAGCTGTCTTGAGCTTCTGAAAGCTCTCCTCGCACTCCTCGGACCACACAAATGGGGCACCCTTCTGAGTCAACTTGGTCAAGGACGATGCAATAGAAGAAAATCACTGGACGAACCGGCGATAATACCCTACCAACCCAAGGAAACTACGAATCTCCGTGGCTGATGTCAGTCTAGGCCAACTCTGCACCGCCTCTATCTTCTTCGGATCAACCTGAATACCATCACTGGACACCACGTGCCCCAGGAAAGCCACTGACCCAAGCCAAAACTCACACTTGGAGAACTTTGCCTAAAGCTTCTCCTCCCTCAATCTCTATAATACCACTCTCAAGTGCTGAGCGTGCTCCTCCTGGCTATGCGAGTACACCAATATATCATCAATAAAAACAATAACAAATGAATCCAGATACAGCCGAAATCACTGTTCATCAAGTGCATGAACGCAGTTGGGACATTGGTCAGCCCAAAAGACATAACCAAAAACTCATAGTGCCCATATCTCGTCCTGAAAGTCGTCTTCATAATGTTAGAATCCCCAATCTTCAGTTGGTGATAGCCTGAACGGAGATCAATCTTAGAGAATACCCTTGCTCCCTAGAGCTGGTCAAACAAACCATCAATACACGGTAGTGGATACTTGTTCTTCACTTTCACCTTATTCAACTGCATGTAGACAATGCATATTCTCATTGTGCCATCTTTCTTCTTCACAAATAGGATCGGTGCATCCCACAGTGACACACTCGACGAATGAACCCCTTATCTAGGAGTTCCTGAAGCTGCTCCTTCAATTCCTTTAACTTAACTGGTACCATACGATAGGGAGGAATAGAGATGGGCTGAGTGCCCGGCACCAGATCAATACCAAAATCAATGTCCCTATCTGGCAGCATGCCCGGCAGGTCTGCTGGAAACACATCTGGAAAATTCCTCATAACGGGGACGGAATCAAGACTAGGAGCCTCGGCTCCAACATCTCTCACAAAAGCCAAATATGATAGACAACCCTTCCCAACCATTCGCTGGGCCTTTAGGAAGGAAATCACCCTGCTGGGAACATAGTCAGTCATACCACTCCACTCAATCCTCGGGACACCCGGTATGGCCAAGTTGACTGTCTTGGCATGACAGTCTAGAATAGCATGGCACGGAGATAACCAATCCATGCACAGAATAATATCAAAATCTACCATGCTCAACAACAACAAATCAACTCGGGTCTCCAGACCTCCAATAGTCACTAAACACGACCGATATACATGGTCTACCACAATAGTATCGCCCACCAGGGTGGATACATGAACAGGAAAAGCAAGGCACCCCCGGGTCATACCCAAATGGTGAGCAAAATAAGAAGACACATAGGAATAGGTAGAACCGGAATCAAATAAAACTGAAGCATCCTTGTGGCAGACTGAAATAATACCTGTGATAACAGCATCCGAAGCAATAGCATCTGACCGGCCCTGAAGAGCATAGAATCGAGTCTAACCACCACCCGATCGACCTCCCCCTCTAGGGCAGCCCCTAGCTGCCTGACCCTCACCCCTAGCTGGCAGGGCGGGTGCTGAAGAAGATGGGCCAGCAGATAAGGGCTGACCCCTCTGCTGAGACTGACTACCACGAAGCCGAGGACACTGCCTCCACATGTGCCCAAACTCCCCGCACTCAAAACAGCTCTCGGGTGCTGGAGAATGGGACTGAAGGGAGCCCCGTGCTCCAGAGTGATTGGCTGACGCACTAGGCCTGGAGGAACCCTGAACAGATGGAGCTCATGACGAATCCTGAGTTGGAAGGGCGCTGAGGGATGGCTAGCTCTGCTGATAACCCTGATAACCTCGGCCGGAAGACGACCCAACGATACTCAAAGCGAGCTGACTGAGGAGGCTTGAATGAACAACCTCTGCTCTGCTGGAACCAACCCCTAGACGGAGCACCACTTAAGCTACCAGAACCTCGAGGCCTCTTGGCCTCCCTCTCCTCTCTGTCCTGATGGCGAGCCAACTCAATATCACGAGCAATATCAACTACATCCTCAAAGGAAATACCCATAACTCTCCCTCGAGTCATCAGAATACGAAGGTGATAGTTAAGTCCATCTACAAACCTCTTGATCCTCTCTCTGTCGGTCGGGACCATCCACGAGGCATGACGGGTTAACTCAAAAAATCTCGCCTCATACTGGGTCACAGTCATGTCTCCCTATCGAAGCCACTTGAACTGCCTACGCAGTTCCTCCCTCTGAGATTGTGGTATCCACTTCTCCAAAAAGATAGTGGAGAACTCCTGCCATGACAAACTATTGTTTAAGCTGAGTATTATTGTTTTACTGATGCCCGAAGGGCTTTTGACTATTTTGAACTGATATAGGCCGAGGGCCATATGTGAGGGCATGATGAGTGATGTGAGGAGGCTTTCAGGCCTCGAGTGATTGGAGAGGAGGCTTTCATGCCTCGAGTGATTGGTGAGGAAGCTTTCAGGCCTTGAGTGATTGGTGAGGAGGCTTTCAGGCCTCGAGTGACTTGCGAGGAGGCTTTCAGGCCTCGAGTGTATTATGAGCAGGCTTTCAGGCCTCGTATTGATATTTTTCAGGATTTCAGGCCTTATTGATAGCGTTTGGGCTGAAGGAGCCCCTCGGGAGTCTGCACACCTACAGTGAGCGCGGGTACCCATGTGATTGAGAGTGAGCTCGAGGGGCTGATGTTGTACTGTGTAATTGATACGGAGCTCGCGGGGCTGATACTGTATTGAGAGTTTGATATGGCGCCCGAGGGACAAGTTCTTGAGCATTTCTTATTGATTGAGAATAATTGTTTTAACTGTTTTCAAAGAAATTTCTTACTGCATTTCACTGGTTTCTACTGTTTGTCTGATTTTACTGCTTGAGATAGCATTAATTGTGCCTTTGTGGGATTTTATGTTCTCAGACATTATTTATTTTTATTACTCATTGGGTCGGAGTACTTACATTACTCCCTGCACCGTGTGTGCAGATACAGGTATAGCATAGTTCGTTCCTGAGCGCTGATTTCTATCCAGGCCAGGCGGACCCGGAGAGACGAGGTAGCTGTCAGCATCCACAACCCCCGTTTCTTCCTTATCTTTTGTATTTCATCTATCTTCGGACTATGTTCTTAGATACAGTTTTGTAGTAGTCATTAAACTCTATAGTAGCTCATGACTTGTGATACCCCGATTGCGGGCTGAATTTGGATTGGCTTTCTTGTTATCGCAGTTATGTCTGTATTGCTAGTTATGATATTCCTGCTTTAAGCTTATTTATGACTAGTAACTGTCAGATATTTGAGGAGTTAAATATTCTGTTGGTTGGCCTCGTCTTCACGAGAGGCGCTATCACGACCAGGTGAGTTTGGGTCGTGACAATTGGTTTAAAAAAATTTACTATAGATACTATATATGAATTTACGATTGTAGTGACCAAGTTATCCCTCAACTTATGTTGTCAGCATCCGTTTTTATCACATATAACAAAATAGAGTCCGAAACCGAAATGATAATAAATTGGATTCAAATTTCTTTTTTAATGTTAAAAAAAATTACTTTTATACCTATTTCGCAGTAAATTACTGCGAATTAGGTTAACAGAATTTTTTTCGTTAACGTAATTCGCAGTAAATTACTGCGAATTCATAAAAAAAAATTTAAATCTAATTCGCAGTAATTTACTGCGAATTACCTTTAAATTATTATTTTTATTAAGTATCTGTGCCAGGCCAAAAAAAAAGAGACAATTCGCATTAAATTACTGCGAATTAGCAATTCGCAGTAATTTACTACGAATTACCTCTTTATTTTTGGCTCCACCTAATTATTTTAACTGACATAACAATAATAATTCAAAAATATAAAACGCAGTATTTTATTGCGAATTCATTTGAAAAATTCTATGCCCCGAGCTCGGACTTGCCTTATTTATAGGCGTTTGATTTTACCTTATTATAAATTTTTAAATTGGAGAGAATAATTATATATGGGTTCCATACTTTATTTTTTTGGCCCGGTAGCACCGAATTATCGTTAATTATTATAATTCTCAATTTCAATATTTTTAAAATTTTTTTACCTTATTATAAATTTTTGAATTGGAAAGAATAATTATGTATGGGTTTCATACTTCATTTTTTTGGCCCGGTAGCTCCGAATTATCGTTAATTATTATAATTCTCTCAATATTTTTAGAATTTTTTTACCTTATTATAAATTTTTGAATTGGAGAGAATAATTATGTATGGGTTCCATACTTTATTTTTTTGGTCCGGTAGTACCGAGTTATCGTTAATTATTAGAATTCTCAATTTCAATATTTTTAGAATTTTTTTACCTTATTATAAATTTTTGAATTGGAGAGAATAATTATGTATGAGTTCCATACTTTATTTTTTTGGCCCAATAGTACCGAGTTATCGTTAATTATTATAATTCTCAATTTCAATATTTTTAGAATTTTTTTACCTTATTATAAATTTTTGAATTGGAAAGAATAATTATGTATGGGTTCCATACTTTATTTTTTTGGCCCGGTAGTACCGAGTTATCGTTAATTATTATTATTCTCAATTTCAATATTGTTAGAATTTTTTTACCTTATTATAAATTTTTGAATTGGAGTGAATAATTATGTATGGGTTCTATACTTTATTTTTTGGCCCGGTAGCACCGAGTTATCGTTAATTATTATAATTCTCAATTTCAATATTTTTAGAATTTTTTTACTTTATTATAAATTTTTGAATTGGAAAGAATAATTATGTATGAGTTCCATACTTCATTTTTTTGGCCCAGTAGCACCGAGTTATCGTTAACTATTATAATTCTCAATTTCAATATTTTTAGAATTTTTTTACCTTATTATAAATTTTTGAATTGGAGAGAATAATTATGTATGGGTTCCATACTTTATTTTTTTGGCCCGGTAGCACCGAGTTATCCTTACTATGCTACAAGGCTCTATATTTTATTATGGTACAAGGCTCTAAAAAGCTCTACATTTTTACTACGCTAAAAGGCTATATTTTATTTCGCTAAAAGGCTATATTTTAGTACGCTACAAGTTACTATATTTTACTACGCTAAAAGTCACTATATTTTACTACGCTACAAGGTTCTATATTTATCACAAAAAATAACATACTTTCAGGTATATAAATTAAATATAATAGATAAATTCGGGTATCAAATATATCAATCCAGGTATATTAAAAAACACAAACATAATATAAATTCACATGTAAACATACTAAACAATACTAATATGTATAAATATACGAGTTTCGCCATAAAGTAAATTGAAATACCTCGATGTAAATTTTTTGAATTCGAAATTTTGCACCCGAAACACGGAATCGAAACCTTCTTTTGAGTGTGGGACCTACATTCCAACACTTTAGGGGACGGGTGGGGCCGAAATTTTTTTTTTTTTTATAAACTGAGTGAGGTGGGGGGCTAGAACGTGGGGAGAATTTTTTTTTTTTACAATGGTGGATGTCTCTGTTAAGGAGACGACCTGGTTTTTTAAAGATATACTTCGCAGTAAATTACTGCGAAATCACTGTAATTCGCAGTAATTTACTGCGAAATACAATTTAAAAAATGGCCAGGTAATTCGCCATAAATTACTGCGAATTGCAGTGATTTCGCAGTAAATTACTGCGAATTACGTTAACGGAAAAAATTCCGTTAACCTAATTCGCAGTAAATTACTGCGAATTAGGTATAAACATAATTTTTTTTTTAACATTAAAAAAAAAATTTGAGTCCAATTTATTATCATTTCGGTTTCGGACTCTGACAAAATAGATTCCCTTCCCAAACAATGGGCCCCTTCCCTACACAACCCTATACTGATCCTCATAGTTTATGTGCCCTTACAAGAAGTTTGTTCCACATGTATCTTAGATTAAATTTCTAAAATTCCATTAAGACTTAGATTAATTATAAACTTTCATTAACTTCCTTAGTTTATAAATAATTGCTACTAAATTAACCTATTTCCTCCGGGATAACCTATTTCCTCTTTGACTGGGCAAATGACCCTCTTATAAATAAAATTGATTCTACAAAAATCTTTAGTATTATTTTTACAAGATTCATAGTATTATTTTGGTGAACCTCCTATCAAAAGATCATACAAACGCAATAACATTTGTAATTTACTACAACTCCCCTTGAGTGCAGTAAAATATCTGCAAATACAAAGTGATTATTTTGCTGGTAGCTATAAATCTAAACTAAATTGCAATGATTATCTATTTTTTATTTCTAGAGCAAAATTATAATTATCTCAAGTTAATATCATAAGTTCAATGAACACGAAAGATGATCTTATAATATGAGTAGACAAATCAATAAAATAAACTTGTAAGTGCATAAGCTATAACTATTAGAATGATCTAATTAGAACGTCGAATTCTTTATATAGGTAAATGGTATAAAAAATTTGAAGAAAGTAAACCGTTTCATTATTTTAAGAAATATTGATGAAATTAATTGGTGGATAACTTGTGCAATTGTGCTTGAGAAACCATAACTAACTATCAATAAAAGGATCTTTTGTGAACAAGAAAAATACTTTGGAGTGAAATATTATTTACTTTTTTCTATTCCGAATCATAAATTAGCAAACTTTGGTAAAATAATTTACACTTGGTAGATATAAAAGAATGAGAAAAATACACATGATTTGCAAATAAATTTTGTTATAAGTTTTCTTATATTGATACGCATTACAGGTAGAATATGAACAATAACTTATACAAAATAAATGAGGTCACCATATTTTGAAACAAAACTATACTTCATATTATAGAAGTTAGAGTCAAATAATTAGAAGTAATTTAGGGGGAAATCTTTTACAAAATTTCACTGAATGAGGAAAAAAAGGTTTCAAATATCTTACTGTAATATATATAATAATTACCTCTTAACTAACAATGACATTGTACTGTTCATATTCAAGCAAAATTATGATATTTCTATTTTATGAATGCTTTTGAGTGATTTTGAAGTATTTACTGGTCGTCAAAAGATGAACTCTAATATAAGAGTCTTTTTTTAATAATGAGACTGAAATTACACTTCAATGTGGAGAAAAAAAAATTATTATTTACAACTGCTAATTAAAAATTTGTCACATAATATGTAGGAGTTCAAATTTTTTTACATGTGAGATTCCAACATAATATACTGGAATTTCAACATAATATACTAGAAGTTTATGCGCATGAGCTCTAAAATCTAGCATATTATACTGGAACTTGTCGTGTTTCAGTTAATGTATTTTTATCAGGAGTTTATCTTTGCATAAAATAGTGGTTATTTTTCTTTGTAAATGCTGATTATTTTTTAATTACCCGTTTGAATACTTGCTAGCCCCTGCTATTTTGACTTTAACATTGGGAAATCTACATAAAATGCCCAATATCAACATATATTTAATAAATACATTTTTACCTAATAATATACTGCTACTGCATCACAATATACCGTAACAGTATACTATAATAGAGTATAGAGTTATACTGTAACAATATATTATAATAGTATACATATATACCGAAACGTTATATGGGTAGGATCGCGTAATTATTTTGTATGGGTAGAATCAGGGTAATCATTTTGGTTTCTATGGGTAACCCTGTATATATCCCTATATTGCCCACTTACAATTATACATTATGAGTTGCGACCATGTTGGCCCATAATAGTTATAAAAAGAAATGAACGAATTACAGAGTAATTCGCTCGGACCACTATGGCACTAGGTGCCAGCCACGGTTCCCCAGGCTCGGGGCGTGACAGAAAGAGTTTGATTTGGGTTTAATGTTTGCTGGGTTGCTGGGTCACGTGTGTTAATACAATATCATTTAGGAAATTATTTTGGTATGGGATTGGGTTTTGATTTGGGGTTGGGCGTAAGGTTGATAATTGAGCTACTATTAAATTAAAATGTCATAGTAATAAATTAATTAGGAATAATAAATAAGATACAAAAAGTTGAAAAAATAAATACTATTTTACATAAATATTAACACACTAAAAATAATTGTAAATGCTTTATTTTTAATATTTTCTAATACGTAGTAAAAAATATTATAGAGAATATAAAAATAATACTTAAAAAATGCTATACATATTATTATGAACCTTAAATAAAAGCGTAGCTCATTAGAATAATATGTAGTCAGGAGGGAGAAAATGGGTGTCAACAAAAACATGAAGCTTAACCCGGGAAAATGTGCCTTCGGAGTTGCTCAGGCAAGTTCCTCGGTTTCATGGTGTCTAATTGGGGAATCGAGATCAACCATGATAAGATCAACGCCATCGAAGATATCACAATCGTGGATAGTGTGAAAGCCATGCAAAGGCTAACATGACGAATAGCCACCTTGAGTCGATTCATTTCGAGGTCATCAGATCGGAGTCATAGGTTCTTTTCCTTGCTCAAAAAGAAAAAAGGATTTCGCATGGATACCAGAATGCCAACAAGCCTTAGAAGAATTGAAGCGATACTTATCGAGCCCACCTCTAATTCACACCCCGAAGGTAGATGAAAAGAGAATTGAAGCGATACTTATCAAGCCCACCTCTAATTTACACCCCGAAGGTAGATCAAAAGATTTAGTTATATTTGGCAGTATCCGAGATAGCGATAAATGGGGTACTAGTTCGAGAAGAGCAAGGTACGCAATTCCCTGTATATTATGTAAGTCGAATCTAGGAGATGCTGAAATTAGATACTCTCACTTAGAAAAATTAGCACTTGCATTAATAAGCGCATCTAGAAAGTTAAAGCCATATTTCCAGTGTCACCCAATATGTGTGTTAACCACTTATCCTCTCTGAAATATTTTGCAAAAGCTCGAACTTTCAGGCTAATTGGCCAAATGGGCAGTCGAACTTGGCAAATACAATATTGAATATCAACTCCAAACGACCATTAAGTCTCAAAGCTTGACTGACTTTGTCGCTGGTTTTACACCGACCCTTGTACTCGAAGTGGAGAAAGAACTTCTACTAAAATCGGGTACATCCTCGGAGGTATGGACTCTTTTCACGGACGGTTCCTCGAATGTGAAAAGGTCCAGGCTTGGCATTGTTTTAAAGCCACAACAGGTAGTACTATTAGACAGTCTATCAAAACTTTTAGGTTGACTAATAATGAGGCCGAGTATGAGGCCATGATTGCAATCTCGAGCTAGCTAAAAGCTTGGGGAAGAAGTCATTGAAGCCAAGTGCGATTCACTGTTGGTGGTTAATCAAGTAAACGGGAGTTTTGAAGTTCGAGAGGATATGATGCAACGGTATTTGGATAAGCTACAGGTAACTTTCCACCGCTTCAAGGAGTGGACTCTAGATCATGTGCCTCGAGAACAAAATAGTGAGGCTGATGCAATTGCTAATTTAGGGTCATCGGTTGAAGAAGATGATATCTTCCTGGGGACTATCATCCAATTATCGAAGTCTGTGATTGAAGAGGTTCATGCTGAGAGAAACTCCACAAGTTTGACCTGAGATTGGAGGAATAAGTATATCGACTTTTTGAAAAATCAAAAACTCCCATCGGACCACAAAGAGTCAAGGGCTCTACGAACCAAGGTTGCTAGTTTTACATTAGATGAAGATGGAATATTGTACAGGAAGACGTCCGATGGACCATACGCGGTATGTTTAGGGCCGGGGGACGCCAATTATGTTCTACGAGAAATCCACGAAGGTACTTGTGGGAATCACTCCGGCGTCAAGTCTTTGATCCGCAAAATTATTGGAGCAGGGTATTACTGGGATAGCATGGAAAAAGAACTTAGGAGTTTGTTAAAAAGTGTGATAAATGCCAAAGATTCGCATCAATGATTCATCAGCCCGGAGAGCAACAACACTCAGTCCTGTCCCCGTGGCCTTTCATGAAATAGGGAATGGACATAGTCGGCCCCTACCAATGGCACCAGGTAAAGCTAAATTTATTTTATTTATGACTGACTACTTTTATAAGTGGGTGGAAGCATAGGCCTTTGAGAAGGTTAGAGAAAAAGAAATTATCGACTTCATTTGGGACCACATAGTGTGTCGATTCGAGATACCCCCCTAAATCGTGTGCGACAATGGCAAGCAATTCATCAGCAACAAGGTAACGAAGTTCCTATAAGCACACAAAATAAAAAGGATTTTATCAATACCTTATCATCCAACAGGAAACGGAAAGGCCAAGTCAGCAAATAAAACTATCATTCAAAACCTAAAGAAAAGGTTGGACGATGTAAAAGGAAAATGGAGAGAAGTTCTACCCGAGGTCTTTTGGGCATATCGAACGACATCATAGTCCAGCATGGGGTCTACTCCTTTCTCTTTAATATATGGCTTCAAGGCCTTAATCCCGGTCGAAGTCGGAGAACCCAGCATCAGGTTTCGACATGCATCGAAGGAGTCAAATCATGAGGTTATGAATACTAGCCTCGAGCTATTGGATGAAAAGCGAGAAGCACCACTTGTTCGAATGGCCGCATAGAAGCAAAGAGTCGAGAGATAGTATGATATAAGGGGTAAGTGTAAACACTTAAGAACCCTTCCACATGAGTAGTGATGCTTTCCTCGGGGTTGGGGATTTGTACCATGACCTCGTCTCCCCACTGCAGTCCTTCTTCATGGACTTAAGATGATTTTTCGATATCGAACTGATATATCGAGATACATGTTCACATGGGCCTGGGTATTTGGGGGATTTTCAATATTGAAATCCTTATTTATCACACAAGGCCGAGAATGATTTCGTGAAGGGCCGGCTACACCAGTTTGGTCGACAGGAAGAAGAAGAAGAAGATGTCTTCCCTTTATGGGGGGGACTGTTTTAGAAGTTTTGGCCATGGTTTTAAGCTAATAGATGCAGAAGGTAGCAGAACGTGGTGTTTTCTTGGAGTTTGGCGTTTTCCGACACTTAAAGGGTCAGTGGAAGCAGATGATGGGAGAAAGAGATGAAAAGGAAAAGGGATCAGAGTGAATGTAACGAAGAAGTAAAGTTCTTAATTCAAAGAAGGAGCCCCGTGTTTATTCATGAGCGGTGACGGTTAGGCGGTGCTTATTGGCATGCTTTTAATGTTTTGGGGAAGCGAACCGACGGGACGTCTTGATCACTTCGAGCGCCTACCTTGCGGAAATGACATCATCATTAGAGACTCAGGAAAATCGAGGTTCAAATCGTTTCTTATCATCTCACTCTAAGAAACGCGGGGACTATCTGTATACTATCGAAATCAGGTATGCTCAATTTCCTGAGCTCGAGGGGTCGTCTTAAGCCCGAATTCAGGATAGATCAAATTCAAGCTCGATGGACCAGCCTCGAGCTTGAAGACATAGTACAAGGCTCGAAGAATTAAGTATTCGAGGAATGTCCGAGCCTAATATGACGGGCCTCGAGATAATGCCGTTATGGATTTGTAATATAATGAGCAAGATTCCTGCCACGTCCCTAAGATCATAGCATAAATTCCGGAATAGATTTGTACGAATCTTAACGAGGCGGTTAGACAACTATCCCAATAAGATTCTTTACTCTAAATAGAAATGTACCTTATTTAGGGTTCCCCTATTATACAAAGGGACCCCAATCATTTGTAAACATCATCAATCATTGACAAAGAATATACTCTCTTACTTTCTCGCTCATTGTTCACCATAATTGTCTTTTAGCTTTGTTATTCTTGCTTTACTGTTCTTGATCCATCTCGAGGTCACTTTGGCTCGAGGTTGAGACTGGCTTACATTCTGGTTTGGTTTCACATAAATCCTTTCATTTATACTTCGGATTTCTTTGTTATTAATTAGTATTAAACTAAATCACATATCTTTAAAATCATAAATCAAATTTAATTGTTACTCGTATTTTTGAGGTAAACAAGATGAATTAAGGAACACAGACATTAATTTTGTCATATAATTCAGAAATGAATAATTATCCAACAAAACACTCTGGGGGTGCTTATCTACAACAATGGCCCAAATAGAACAAGAATTTCCAAGAAATAAATGTTACAGCTTAAAACATTCTTATCCAGATCAACACCTAACAATGAACAGATAGGCTTTAGTTCACTACAACCTATCAGCACTACCACTTGCCAAATTGAACAACACCAAAAACTAGAATGCTCCATCTAAATCTATAAGCTACTTTGTCCATCAGTACCATCACTTGAACATTTCTTTAAAGGAAGAAAATGTGTGTCAAAGACATAAGAACAACACCATGTAGCATGAACTTGGAAGCGCGAAGAGCAGTGCCACCATCAGCTTGGATGTGCTCAGCAACATTGAAGTAACCTGTAGCCACATTGTACAATGAGTTCAACTTCTATAGTAAAACAATTTTTACACTCGAGTCATCTAAAAGATAACTTCAGGTATAAGAGGTGGGAATAGTAGATTACCTGCTACAACAAGTTAAAATATATTGATAAAACTTTTCAGAATTAGGTTAGTATAATCATTTAGTATTGCCTAATATTCTTCTCAAGAATTTTGCTTTTGATACTAGAGAAACTACAGGACATTTTTGTATAGCAAAGTATACGGACTGGAGAAAGTTTAACCTCTTCTAGGGCCATAGCTACATCCTTCCTTGATAGTCTCTTCGACCTCTCTAATGGTGGCTTTATTATAGAATCTGAAGTGTGAAAGTATATTTCCAAGACAATTTAGCACAAGGTGTGTCTCCTTCAAGCATGGTCCGCTGCAATATTGATCGGTATATTCAGGTGGTACATTGAGATCCCCTGTCTCAGTCAGTCTATAAGCCTCCTCACAACTACTGTATATCTGCAGGTACCATCATTTGAAGTAAGTTACCATCATTCAAAATGTATTCCATATATGTGTACTGTTTCCAACTATAAACTCACATATATAAGGGATGCTTAATTTCTTGCTTAATTGCAACATATATAGGCAAAGATTAAGTGAGAAAATTGATGTCTAAGAATTACTTGCCTGTTTATCGCTGAAACATCGCAAAGCTTTGGAGAAAAGATGGCCAGGTTGATCAGCATCAGCTGTGCCAGTGCCACCCTCATATTCATGAGGATAATCTCCGTTTTGCGATGAATATCCTCCATTTGTTCCTCCATAATTTGGCAGATATTCATTTTCAAGTACTCCTGCAGCTGCGGTTTGAGTCCCATAATCATCTGCTTTCCCTGTCAAGAACAATTTGCATTCACATAAACTGTCACAAGATTTAACATTGGAACCAAGAAGAAAAGTAGAAAGCATATGTCACCTAGTGTGAAGGAGAAAAACAAGATGCAAGTCACGGCTAAAGCTTGAAGAGAATACTTCATGGTAATAGATTCCGGAAAGTGAATAATTTCTCCAAGATTTAATTTAAAACAACATTACTTGCGGATGCTTGTAGATTTTATATTTGAAAATTTCAATTATGGTATGGAATTATAAGGAAGCTTGTAACTGAAGAATCTACAATAGTCAAGTAAAACAAGAGAAATTTCATGGGGAAAAGTAAAAGAAATGGGTGATCTGCTCGATGGAAACTTAAAATATTGGATGGTCTAAAAAGCAGAATGCAGCTGAACTGCAACGGCCATTACTTGCTTGAGGTCTTTTGCATTAGAAATCAAACCTAAAAGATCCATTCTTGTGCAGCAAGTTACCGTCTCCAATTTTCTAGAGTTTTTAATTTTTTTTTTTTTTTTTTTTAAAAAAGAAAGGCAAAACGGAAAAGGCAATTTTTTTTAATAGCTATGGCGTTCAGATAGGGAATTATTTTTTTCCATGTATACATAGCAAAAATCTAAAAGGTTACATGGAGGAATATGATAACTTAAAATCTTAGTCCCAGGTCAGAAAGCAGCAACACAACACCCAACCTCCAGAAGCAAGACATTCATTCATTGTTTAGATCAGAATATCAAGAATTAACTTTTTAAGTGTTCACAATAGCGAAATGTTACATGTGACAGAGAACAAACTAATAAATCGTTAGTCCTTGCCAATTCAGTCTATACAAATTTCCAAGAGGAAACCTGCTATTCAAGCACTAAGTAATAGAACTACATTGATACAGGGAGATGTATCTTGAACTCTTGATGATTCCTTGGCTAGTAGTACTTCTGGGAAAGATAGGAACCGACATAAATAATAAAATAAAACACCAAGCCAGCTTCCATTTTGGAAGTATTAAAGATGGGGCACGGCCCCCCTTCTTCGTTATCGTTCCTCTTACGAGTAACCGAGACGCAGTTGAACTTCTGCCATTGTAGTACACTCCTTTAAACCACAAGAGGAATCTTCAACTGGCAGGAAACCATTAAAACATTTTCAGCCCTCTTTACATGGTTGAAGTAGTCAAGAAAAACTTCCTTCACTGAAGCTGCATGTGCACAAAGACTTAAACCAGTCATGAGTACAGTCCACTCCATCTAGACGAGAAAGCAGACGAAAGGAAAAACAAAATTCATCATCATGCATGGAGACAGAGAAAAACCTTTTACAAATTAACACCCAGGTTTCATGTATAAGATCTAAACAAGGGCTCCATCTTCGCGTTCACAGTGAAACACCCAGGTTTCATGTATTGGTTTGGTATTGATAACTCCTTTTCCCTTTAGTCAGTTCCTTGATCTGAAAATCAGATTTCTTAGGATCACTTAAGCACCTCATTATTATTCCAAATCTGACAGAGAAACGAGTGCATGTTGCTTTGCTTTTAACAGCTCATTCACCTCCTGTAAATAAAAGAAGGATGAAATAAACTAAAAGTTAAAGTATAAAATTTTTCTTCATCCTCATTTTGAAGAAAAAGTTAGCTGAAATATAAAAAATTACCACAATTTCAACCGCGAAGTAGATATAAAACATCAAGATGTCACAGAGGAGATATACGATGTGAAACTTTCGGAATCCAAGACAAGCAAATATTAAAGGAGATATACAAAGTGAAACTTTCGCAATCCAAGACAAGCAAATTATAATGTAAACAAGCTTAAACAGCAATCCAACCAGATATGAAACATCAAGATTTTAATAGAAAAGATACCTAAAGTAAAACTTGCTGTTTCTCCAAGGCAGATCAATCAAAGACTGCTGCTCCTTGGAAAAGCACAGCCACTCCTCATATAAAAGGAGAGATCTATTAGAATTGTGGCACAGGCACATATCTGCATGAGTGAAAATGCTAATCCCATACACTTTTCTAACAGAAGTCCTAAAAAACAAGAATTAGTTAATACAAATACTCTTCTACTAGGAGCATCTAAAACAATGCTTTCTATAATATTATCAATAGCAAAAGGATTGAAGGTCCTTGGAAACCAAAGACTCAAAGGTGTTGCAGAAATCTCCTAAAAGTATAGGGTGTTCATACGTAGCCATGAGATTTGGAGTGCCTGTGCAACATATCTTCCATACTGGACCTAACATTTGAGATAGATACAGAATACCATCTCAGATCTAACAATGTTTAATCAATAATGTAAGACTTGTGGTTTAAGAAATTGTTAAGCCAGAGAAACTAAAAGCATGAACTACAACTGGGAATCACACTTCACACACATGCACCTATTATTTCTGCTAGTTCACCATCATTAGAAAATCTCCAATTGCACAAATATTGTACATGCACAATGTTGTCCAATTGAAACCACCAAAAGTATTGTCGGACTTCAACCAAATCCCCGAACTACAACAATTCTTTTATTTTCAAAATTATGCAATTGATACACACAACTATAGAAAAAATTTATGACGATGGAGTCCAAGTCAAATTCGCGTGCATCTCGACTAATTCACCGGGTACCTGCTACTTCTACTTCCCACTAGTAAAAATTACCAAAGCATTGGTTGTTTAAACAAAGGTTCAAACAAAATGTGAAGGGATCTAGAGCGTCGAAGTATACCTGGATGCTTCTTTGTTCATCAATTTAGGACCGGCTAGGAAGATGTACATTCAAGAAACCTAGCGCCCAACAGCTTCGTACTAGTCGGACATAGGAATATTCAAAAAATCAGGGAGTAATCTTTTCTTCTTTATTTAAACATTCACAAGAAGTAATTGAGTGAACTACTGACAGTAGTTCCATAGGCACTTTTTCGTATTTCGAAAAGGAAAAGAAAACATCACTCTAAGACGACTTTCCAGAATATTGAAATAAATGAGTAGCATAAAAATCATTTTTGTTTCGTGTACTTCTATTTGGTGCGTAAAGAAAAAAATTACTGTAGCAAAGCATGATTGAGACTCCTTATTTGCTAACGTTGGTTGATTCACCCATTCATGCACATTCTTCTAAAATGTTTGGCATTCAACTGATGAAATTCTTTGATATATCGGATGAAAAAAAATACAATGTTGAATGAGGTGATCAGCATCCTCTTCATGATCGTTATACATACAACACCAGCTCACTGAAACTCTTGGCCTCCTCAAATTGTTGGCTGCCAAGATGGAACCTGACGCTGCACTCTATGCGAAGAAGCAACACTGTTAGGTGCCTTGTACTTCCATAACGACAACAATATCGGGTTTGACCCATTCCCATTAAGTAAAATGTTATAGTATGACTTCACTGAAACGCTTCTTGTGGATCCATTCCTTATTAACTTATCAGAATCTTTTTTATCAGAATCGCCAATTAATGTTCTGTAAGAACTGTTCTACATCATTCATTCTAATCCTAATTGGATTACTAAGAGATATGTCAAATGATTGGATCCACTGCACTTATAAGTAATTCAGCAATTGTAGCATTTTTAGCTGTCATGACTCATGATGGAGAACACATTAGATAATTCAATATTCAGAGTATCTCTACACCTCACAGCAAGCCCAATCCTATCTGACTGCCATTCCTGGCTAAAATCAAATTAACCTTAAGAAGTCTATTCCTCACGAATATGGTCTTAAGAAGTCTAGAATTATTTTTTCATGCCAACACATCCTCAGCAGTCCTGAAATTTAGCTCTGATAGCAAAAAGTAACTGCTATATTACAAAACCCCTGATGACTCCACTAAGATGATTGCATATGCCATCTCTGACTAATGCTGTTTATATATCACCGAAACAAAGAAGAATAAAGCAGTTCTGTTAAAAATTAAGCCCAACATACAATTTTCGCAGTTAATAAGTTATATTAGATGCTTCAACAAACATTAAATTCAGAACTGCTGCTTAGTAGTAATATAGGTCACACCTAATTGCATACCATAGAAACATTAAAAACAAGAGAAAATACCTCTCTCAACAGAATACTCAGATATTTGTCTATTGAGAAAGTCTTGTGACATCTTTCTATTTTTATTCTGTCAATTAAATAGGAAAACTTATGACCACAAAATGATCACAAAAGTCAACATCCGATCATCAGGAGTCATAGAGTAGCACCTGTACTTTATACACTTGTCCATTAATATTCGAGGGGAGGTGCCATGGTGCATGCTATTTGCTGATGATATAGTCCTAATTGACGAGACAAGACGCGGCGTCAACGAGAGACTAGAGGTTTGGAGACAGGCCCTTGAGTCTAAAGGTTTCAGGTTGAGCAGGACGAAGACGGAATATCTCAAGTGCAAGTTTGGGCCAGAGCCGACGGACGCGGGAGTGGAAGTGAGGCTTGACTCCCAAGTCATCCCTCAGAGGAGTAGTTTCAAGTACCTTGGGTCAGTTATTCAGGAGACCGGGGAGATCGACGAGAATGTCACACACCGTATAGGGGTGGGGTAGATGAAGTGGAGGTTAGCAACGGGAGTCCTGTGTGACAAGAAAGTGCCACCGTTACTAAAAGGTAAGTTTTATAGAGCAGTGGTTAGACCGTCTATGTTGTATGGGACCGAGTGTTGGCAGGTTAAGAACTCACAAATCCAGAAGATGCAAGTAGCAGAGATGAAGATGTAGAGGTGGACGTGTGGGCATACAAGGATGGATAAGATTAGAAATGAAGTTATTCGAGAGAGGGTGGGCGTGGCGCCCATGGAGGACAAGATGCGGGAAGCAAGACTCAGATAGTTCGGGCACATTCAGGAGAGGAGCACTGATGCACCGGTGAGAAGTTGTGAGCGATTGGCGGTGGTGGGCACGAGGAGAGGTAGAGGGAGACCTAGGAAGTATTGGAGAAAGGTGATCAGACAGGACATGACGCGACTTAGGATTACTGAGGACATGGCCCTTGACAGGGGATTGTGGAGGTCGAGCATTAAGGTTATAGGTTAGGGGAAGTTGAGAATATTTCTACAGCGCGCTAGAGTTAGACTAGACAGTTAGGAGTTAAGCTTAGGATGCTACGGGTCAGCTACTGATGCAGGGATTTATATTGTAGATATTAGTATACTTTCCTCTTTCTCGTATTTCTTATATTCCTTATATAGTTGTTATTTTATTATTTACGTTATTTTATGTTATGTTGTATATTTTATGTTATTTATTATGAGTCTATTGCTAGTACTAATATATTGTCACTTGTTTCTGTCACTTATTTTTGTCACTTGTTTCCTTCTTGAGCCGAGGATCTCCTGGAAACAGCCTCTCTGCCCCTCGGGGTAGGGGTAAGGTCTGCGTACATATTACCCTCCCCAGATCCCACTTGTGGGAATACACTGGGTTGTTGTTGTTGTAGTTGTTGTCGTCCATTCCTAGTCCAATACTGGCACTATATTATAACCAAATCCCACTTTTCCCTCTCAAGACATTTTGAAAATCGTTTTCAGGAAAGGAATCAGATTTAACCTCCTGTCTGTCTAGAAATTCTTTTTATCCTTCTTGCCTCCTTAGCATATTTTACCATTAGGGATTTATAATTGCAAATACAGTGACCAAAGGAGCAAAGATTGGAAGAAGTTATGTTTTAATTAACCATAGGCTTTTCACTGTCAAGCATCAACCAGAAAAACACCAAAATAATAAACAACTTAGAAATCAAACAGACATATTTATCAAAGATAAAAGCGTATAGGGCAACAAAAGAAGTAGAAGAAAACGAGGAAAAGATCAGAGACATAGAGGAGATCATAATATCAAACCTATAGTAACTTATCAAGAAAACAGTCATACCTATAGTACATTTGTCTCCAACTTTATCGTGTAGAACCCAGCCTGTTGCAATAGCTTATGTCCATGGTGACTAAGGAGCAGCGTAGGTTGTCAGCATTAAGTGACAATCAATCCTAAAGAAAAGATACTATGAAGTAGTAACGAGTTCCAATAGCATCCCTTTTTCCCTGCACTCCCTTAAAACATCCCGAGCTTCTTCACTACATCCTGATTGAACAATTGAATCAAAATATAATTTACATGTGGAAGCATCGGGGATGCATCCATTTGCTTCCATTGACAAAAACAAGTTCTTAGCTTCATCAAATCTCCCCGATTTACATAAGGCCCTTATAAATGCACTGTAAGTATGATTATCAGGGCTCAAATCCAGTGTCAACATGCTTACAAGAAGCCTTTGTGCCTCGTCAATCCTATTCATCCTACAAAAACTTTGAATTAAGGCATTGAAGGAGAAAACATCTGCTTTTATTCCATCATCTTGCATTTTTCTTAATAATTTCAGCGATCCACCAACATCTCCCAGGACACAGAGTGCACGAATCAAGATATTGTACGTAACAGAGTTTGGAGCAACTCCCCATTGTACCATCTCTGTGAAACAGTCTAAAGCATCGTCAATCCGGTTTACTCTACAAAGGCTGTCAATCAGTGAACTAAACGTGAAAATATCTGGTTGAAAACCATGTTCCAGTAACATGACTAATAGCTCACGTACCTTGTCAATCTCCCCTACCTTAGAATGTCCACTAATAAGAGTGTTGAAAGTTACAAGATTGGGAGCGAGACCTCTCTGAAGCATGTCTTTAAAAGACTTTGATGCTTTGTCCATCATTTTGATTTTGCATAAGCAATCAATGACCCGGTTATAGAAGAATGTGTTAGATACAAGACCATCCTTAAACATGTGGAACAAATATTCATTCCCCTTTTCTACTTTCCCTGCTTTGTAAAGAGCATCAACAAGTGCAAGATATATATCAATACTAACCTTCATACCCCGAACAGTGATAAAGTCTAACATCTGACAAGTATCATCAAGCTCTAATCCTTTGATTAAACAAGTCAGTACAATGTTAATAGTTGAATTATCCAGGACGTAACCTCTATCAATTGATATTCTTAAAAGTTTGGCTGCTTCTGTTGGCAAAGAATTAGTACTAAGGCAATGTAGCATGGAAGAAAAAGCTATATTAGGCGAGGCAGGTTCTTTCTCTAACCATCTATATAATAATTCAAAACCCTTATCTGGTGGCATACAACGAAATACCCCATTAACCAATGATCTTACAGTAGCTTCAGTAGGAACAATATTCCTATCCTTCATTATCCGGAAGAGTTCAAAAGCCTCGTCCACCCTTCTAGCATTACAAAACCCATCAACCAAAATGGTGTAAGTAAACACATTGGGAGAGTATCCCGCTCCTTCCATCTGTTTAACCAGACGAAGCGCTTCCTCCACAACCCCAACCTTACAAACTCCATGAATGAGAATATTATACGTAAACCTATCCGGATTACAATTATCCACCTGCATTTGCTGAAACTTTAGATAAGCTAAGTCAAGTGAATTGGACTTGATCAACGCATCGATCACTGCATTATACAACCTAGTACTAGGAGCGAGTCCCAAATAAGAAACCTGCTCCAAAATGTCAGCACAGTACTTCCCCAACCCTAATCTCCCCCAACTACCAATCAGAACACAAAGCAAATCCACAGTAATTACATTTCCAGAGTTTCTGATATCCTGAACTAACTCAGCTGACAACAAAAGGGGACCTCTTCTATAAAGTAAATTACCTAAGACCCCCTTAACTGATTGATTCTTGGCAAAAGAGGGACAAATATTCGAAATCCAGATGTAAAATCTAAAAGGGTGTAACGGATTTTCTTGATTATGCAAAATACTAACAACTGCTTGCTGATTCAAAGTAACCCTCTTGGCTTTATACTCGTGGTTTAGCAATAAATACCAGTCATTTCTTGCAAGAATCTGAGTAAAATACTCGTAATCAATACCAATTCCTTGAAAGTTTCGTTTTTTAGCTGCAATTGAAGTGTTGGAACGCCAGTTCAATGAAGACTTACCGGGTGAAGTTTGTTCAGTGGTGCTGCTGCTAGTGTTTGAGGGTTTTGGAGTAATGGGTCTGAGGGAATTGCGGTTTAGTTTGGACAGATTCGCGAAAGCAGGTGAAGAAGCCCTTGAAGCTACAGAGGAGAACCCTTTCATTCCCCTTCGGAAACCACAGAGTTCAGTTCTGTATGCGACTATGTTTTGTTCTTTACTGTGTTATCAATTTGACGACTCCTAAGCTACATGGAGAGAATTTAACCAAAGAGACCCTCCGTCTTGAATTAAAAAAGAGGAACTTGTTTTACACCATGTTTGGATCAATGTTACCCAATGTTTTATACTAATATTATATTATATCGTTAAATAATATTTTTGTTATTTAATTTGACTGTATTATACTGTACAATAAACGATAAGTTCACTAGAATACACCTAATAAAATTTATCAAGAATTGCACATCAATTGTTTGTAAGAGAACTTCTTTCTACTAATTTATCATTAATCACGTAACTTGAAAACAAGAGCAAAAACCCGAAGAAAAAAAAGATTAACTAATATTAGTAACAAAAAAAATTAAAACAATGAAAAGAGACAAAAAATCAAACGGAGATTTGGATAAAAGGAATGGGCAAACCAACTCTGAAAAAGATGGAAGAAGACAAAGTAGGTCAATAGGTTGGAGATTTGGAGTTAAAATAAAAAAAATTAATAAAATAAAATTATAGAATAATAAGTAAGGTTATAATTGGAAAAAGAAATAGGAAACGATCCCACCATACCAAATCGGTTGTTTCATAAAATGCTGCTTTTGGATGTTGCGGAACAATGCATTTAAACAATATGAACAATCAATTTTAAATAAACAATTAAAACAAATATTGTTTTGGAATAATAATACAATACAATATCAATGGGTGACAACCATCCAAACAAGCTGTTAGCAAACTTTATTGATTCATTTATTTATTTTTTTACACAATAAAGCTTGTGTATGTCAAGGACTAAAAGGTAAACACTGATTAAATGGAGTGGAGACAAAATTACAATACAAAAATGTTGGGGCTTTTAATTAATCTTTTGGCACGAATACATAAATTTAGCCAATCTACCTCAACTAGACATAGGTGTGTCTCGTGGATATTCGGATTTGGCAAATATTACGATCCAAAATCCTACAAAGATTGTGATGACGCCTAACCCGCTAGCTAGGCAAGCCAACACTCAAACAACAATAATAGAATCCACTTATATAAGTAATTAACTGATTCATGATATAAACAATAATGTGAAATAAGTCATAAATCAATATAAAAAGTACATAATCAATGACAGGGTCTAAACACAACTACAACTATCTAACAAACGCCTAATAAGAGTAATTAATTTCAACTGAACAACAATAATATTTGTCGGAAAAGAAATACATAGATAATAGATATTTAGGGAAGAAGGACTCCATGTTCTGTGGATCGGATCAAGTAAAGCAGCTTACCACAAAGTTTTTAATAAAATACTTCTACTCAGCTCGATTGGTATCGCTAATACCAGTCTCAGAACCTGTACAAAAATATGCAAAAGTGTAGTATGAGTATAAAACTATGGTGCACAGTAAGTATCAAGTCTAGCCTCGAAAAAGTAGCGATGATGGGTCAATATCAATACTTACGAACAAATCAAATAAGCATATGAAAGACAATTAGAACATGGAATAAAGCATGACATCATCATCAAGTCCATCAGTAGAATACAGTAAATTTGAAATTTAGACATACTTTTTAGATAAAGAGATAGAATACAATATCAACTATCTCAATTGTTTTCATAATTATGATATGAATGAATCAACATTCATAAATATATCTAATAGTAACTGCATGAGTCTATGCTACCAATGCATTCTTATGATCCAATACCAAAACCTCAGTGCACAAAATCATATATCCGACCGTGCTCACAAAGCCCAAAGTAATATGAATAATCATCTGACTGCGGAGGGACAGATCCATATCCAAGCACTATTATAGGTGCAACCTGATCCACTAATAATAGTACTGTTGTAGCGTGCATCCGATCCACTCATAATACCATTGTAGAGTGCAACCCGATCCAATCACAATATCATTAATAATCAATATTCGTACACCATATCCTTGGTGCCAAAATTCTCATCTTTTTACAATATTCAACTCTCCAACTCATGCACATGTGTATAAAATAATATAATAAAGAAGTATCTGATATAATAATAAAGATGCGGATAAAAGTCCATATGGCTAATAGATGGTTATAGCTAATCAGGCAGTTCGGTTTATCTCAACAATTCAGTAAGCAGTTTTTAGCATTCAAAAACCCATTCATAATATTTAACATGAAGAAATTAAGGTATATAACCACCAATCATGAACAAATAAAACAAGTGTATGACTAAAGCTTAATTAAAAAAACTCAACATGGAAAAATAATCCTTTATGCTCAATTCGACAAGTCATAATCTTAACCTGCTTCTAAGCCATAATTATGAGTTATCACATAGTCATAAAATCAATGAAACATGGATAATATGGTCACATAATCCAAACAAGGCACAACAATAAGCTAAACTCTATCGTATATGGTCATAACCTAGCCACGCATATGTGCGCATCACCTTGCATAAAAGTGGATTTTAAATTAACAAGTAGCAAATAGATCACTCACATGGAAAATAACATCTTACAAGCATAGACAAAATATTTACCTCATCCCGACAAGCTTCAATCAACAACAATCGTGTTTACACCAACAATTCGAATTTAGTCAAATATTACTCAATGAGTCAATACAAGCTTTAAGAATTAGTTTCATATAAAAAATTAATATTTAACCCAAATCAAAAGGTCAATAAAAAGTCAACTTCGGGCTCAGGATCGAAATCCAAAATTGATCATAGATATAGTTCGCTCATAATCGCACGATTCTAAATATAAAATTAAATTCTAATTCATGGTGAAATTTTAAAATCAAAACACCCAACATCACTGTTTAAGTTCATATAAAAAAATCAAACTTTATATTTTAAACTCATATTTGATATATTAAAATCCATGTAGATTCTTAAAATATAATCACAAATGATTAGAAATCACTTACCCTCTTACCTTGTACGAAAATTTCCTTGCAAAAATCGCCCCTCTCCAAGTCTCTAGGGTTCAAAATATGAGAGAATGGGTACAATCTCAAAATTAACAATTTAAAATAGTCTTCTCAAGTATACCCCTCAATGCACGCTGCTCCACAATCGGTAAACAGAAAATGCACTCGGCTGGAAAAACCTCATCACGAACGCGGACCACGAACGCAAGCTGCCTATCGTGAATGCTTAGGCCAAGCCTCTAGCCTGCCTCAACATCTACAAAACGCGAGCTACTCCATAATATATCGCTGACCAGCTCTCCTACAATTTACGAATGTGAACACACCCTTGTGAAAGCGAAACACAAGGCAACCATCTCCCAAAATATTCTACGCGATCGCGATGCACCTCCCGCGATCGCGAAGCTCATTAGAGACACCAGAAACTAATAGTGCAAATTTATTAGAATGGTCCGAAATCACCCGAAATACGGTCGAGCCTTATGAGACGTCCGAAATCACCCGAAATACGGTCGAGCCTTATGGGACCCCGTCAATCATACTAACAAGTCCAAATACTTTATTCAAGATTATTTAACGGCTCCAAACTTTAAGAACAACAATAAAATCAATAATCGAAGATCAAATCCATCTTTTAATTTCAAAAAGTTTTAACTTCACCGAATGCGTCTGAGTAACACTTTGACATTTTGAATTGCAACTAAACATTGCACACAAGTTCATACCAACCATTAGGACATATCCAAGATCTCAAAACCATAATCGAAGTCTATTAACATCCAAGTCAACATCTAATAAAACATATAACTTCTCCAATTCTTCAAATTGCTAACTTTCGACAAATAGAGTCAAAATCTTCTAGGAACATCAAAAACCAAATACGAACATGCGCCTAAATCCAAGATCACCATGTGAACCTATTGAAAACATCAAATCCCGATTCCTAAGTCATTCACTCAAATGTCAAACATTGGTTAACTCTTCTAACTTAAAGTTTCTAAATTGAGAGTTACTCTTCCAAATCAATCCCGAACAAGTCGTAAGACATCATATGGAGCTACTCAAGGTCTCAAACTACCGAAAGAAATGCTAAAGCTAAAAAGAATCGATCGGATCGTTACATTCTACCCCACTTAAATATACGTTCGTCCTCAAACGTGCCAAGTGTAATTCCACAGTCATAAAATGACTTAATTAACTCTTCATACGCATACCCATGAGCGATCCCATGCCACATTAATCCATACGAATCTATTAACATAATCTAGATAGAAGATTCTTCATTCAACCTTAGCCCCCAATCCTTAGAAACAAATTTCAATATCTGTAACTCCCTCTAAGATTTAATTCTTGTATATATACACTGTATCAATCCCCACAAGTTGTATCAAACCATAATGTACAACAAGCATACTTTAGTCTTTAAACTACAACAGTACATGACCATGTGATTCAATCGTCGATGATAGATTCCCCCACTTGACTTTAAGCCACAATCACATCACCCAAGAACCTAAAATGACTTCTCTTTATTAGCTACCATGATCTCTCATGTTACTCAAATGAATTTCTCATAAGCTCATATCATATTAACAACAACATATCCTAAATTATCAGCACAAATGCACACTCATCCTTGTGACAGTCATGCCATCGTCCTCGATCGATCCATACCCACCTCATAATAATACATCCTGCTAGATTGAAGGTAAAACTCTTCATGGGAACCTCATAAGAACTTATACAACCTCCGACCTTCTCGCATGAGATAGCACACCTGTGTAGCCTCATATCGACATCTTCTATGACCTGACTATGGGTACAACTATTGTGTAATCAATTGATACTCCTAAGTCTACACTTATCCACAAGCTGTAAGAAGCCATTTCATTCCTCCAACGACAACTTAAAGGTCCATCAACACATCAAAATCTCGAGATCGTATTGCATACCAAGATGATAATCATGCATTTATATTCCCTTAGTAGCTCAAGAAAACCCCTCTCGTCATATTCAGACTCTCAAAATGTAAGAAGTCATCACTAGAATGAAATACATAGTCTTAGCAATTGTCCCAAATGACCCAAATAGAAAAAAACTTCCTCAAGGTCAGTGATGACCCTACCACCAAATCCTAAAATGTGCATTACCATTTCTACTCCGGCATAGCCATATCCCAGAGTAAACCACTCAGTTTCTAATGCTCATATTTGACATGCTGGCAATTCAAACACCACAAGACACATCCAACAATGTCCTTCTTTATCCTCCATTATGAATGAAGCTTCTTTGAATCATGATACATCCGCATAACACCAGATGAACATAATTTTGCCAACTATGAGCCTCCCCGACTATTGACTCTCTCAAGCCGTCCATATTAGGAACTAAAATTTGACACAGAAGTCACAATATACCATGATCTCTAATGACCGCCTCCTTAGCACCACCTCGCAATATTGCATCTCGAAGGACTAGCAAATGAAGATCATCACACGGACGAGACATAATGTGCTAAAAAGGACGACTGTTCAACCACACAAGCAAGAACTCTACAACACTTAGAAATATCCAATGTTACCATAATACTAGCCAAGGCTCGAACATCCATAGCCAAATACCTCTCCTCTACTGGAATTAATAAACTACACATACTCTCTACTACCTTAAATTCAAATTCTCTCGCTTGAACAAATACTGAAGGCTTCGATGATTAGTATAAACCTCTTGATACACCATATAAATAATGCCTCCAAGTCTTAAGTACATGTACGATAGACGCCAACTCCAAATCATGAACTAGATAATTCTTCTCATGCAGCTTCAATTGCCACAACATGTAATTAATCACCTTATCATTCTGCACCAACACCGCACCAAAACCAGAGCGTCAAGCATCACAATACATTGTGTATGGCCCTGAACTTGTTGGCAATACCAACACTTGGAATGAAATGATCGAACACCCATCCACAAGGCGACAAGAGTAGTATGCCCTCATAATAAAGGGAAAAGTATCCCACACCATATCTGTAACATCACAACAAATTACCAGTGCTCGGGTTATATTGAGTACTCAACAAAACGCATGAATGGATAGCAAGAAACTGTAGGTATAGGCTTCAACCTGAAATAAAGTCGCAAGATAAGGAATCAAGAAAAAGGAATTAATCCTGAAGCCCTATAGCATCTCACAGATAGATACTAACGTCTCTGTATCAATCCACAAGACCTTTGTCACGACCTAAAAATCCTATCAAAGGTCATGATGGCATATAACCTCCAATTCTATGTACCAACATACAATAAGGATTCAGACAATGCAACAAGACATAATATGCCTGAAATAACATAAATAGCAAAATAAAGCCTTAATAATAGCTAATCCAATAATACATATTACCAAACTGCCACAACCAAGTAGTATAGATCCACGAGTTCTAAAAATAATACAATGGGATATTTTAATAGTATAATATTGTTTGAATGTACAAATAATAGTATGAAATAAGGTAAGGAAACTCCAAGGATATACGACGATCATACAACACTACCTTGAATCCTCCCAATTTAAAAAGAGGCTCACTCTCAAGATCAGCTGCTGCAAATGCCCAAATCTGCACAAAATATGTAGAAGTGTAGTATGAGTACGTGATAATGTGTGCTAAGTAGGTATCAAGTGTAACCTCGATGAAGTTATGATGTGCAGTTGACTGATGCTTGTGAGCGAAGTTTCTAGGCATTGAAGGACAGATTGACTTCAGCACCGGTTCCACCACTCCTAGAGGGGATCGATGGTTATGCTATCTATTGTGACTCTTTGGGCATTGGATTGGGTTATGTACTAATGCAGCATGGTAAGGCTGTAGCTTGTGATTATAGAAAACTAAGAAAGTACGAGAAGCATTACCTGACCCACGATTTAGAGTTAGCCGCGGTGATTCATGCACTAAAGATGTGGAGGTACTATTTGTATGGCATTCATGTTGATATCTATACTGATCATAAGATCCTTCAGTATGTCTTCAAGCAAAAGGAATTTAATTTACATTAGAGGTGATGGTTAGAGCTACTAAAAGACTACGATGTTGATGTTTTATACCATCCAGGGAAGGCGAATGTAGTAGCCAACGCCCTTAGCCATAGATCTATGGGTAGCCTATCATATTCAACTACAGAAGAGTGAGATGGCCCATGATATTCATCAGCTAGCTAATCTTGGAGTTCAATTACTAGATTCAACTGATACTAGAGTTACTATTCAGGACACAACAACATCCTCTTTAGTAGCTGAAGAGAAAGAACGCCAGTATGAGGATCCTATGGTAACTTATTACAGTGATACAACCCCTCATAAAGAGAAGAAACCATTTGAGATTATAGGAGATGGAGTCCTCAAATATCGATGTCGATTATGTGTTCCTAATATGGCAGGGATGCGCCAGCAGGTTCTAGGAGAAACACACTATTCTCGTTACTCTGTTCATCCAGGAGCGACGAAAATGTATCATGATATCAAGGAAATATACTAGTGGGACGAAATGAAGAATGATATAGCAAAGTTTTTTGCTTAGTGGCCTAATTGTCAACAGGTTAAGATTGAGCATCAGAAACTCGGTGGATTATTACGGTCTATACAAATTACGACTTGGAAACAGGAAGAAATTAATATGTACTTCATCATAAGCTTACCTTGTACCCAATGTAAGTTTGATTCTATATGGGTGATAGTTGATAGACTTACAAAATCAGCCCATTTTATGCCTGTCAAGACTACGCATTCCGTAGAGGGTTATGCAAGGCTTTACATTAAGGAGATAGTACGACTTTATGGTATCCCTATATTTAATATCTCTTATAGATGTGCTCCGTTTAAAGCTAATTTCTGGAGGTCCTTCCAAAAAGGATTGGGGACTCAGGTAAGTCTTAGTGCATCATTTCATCCCTAGACATATGGTCAGGCTGAGCGTACTATTTAAATCCTAGAGGATATGATGGGGGCTTGTGTGATAGTCTTCAGGGGTTGCTGGGATGATCATCTTCAACTTATTGAGTTCGCATATAATTAGAGCTATTATTCTACCATTCAGATGGCTCCATATGGAGCTCTTTACGGAGGGAAATGTAGGTCACCTATTAGATGGTTTGAGGTTGCGAAAACTAAGTTAGTAGGATTAGTGTTGGAAAAACAGACAGTTGAGAAGATTAATCTTATACGAGAAAGGCTATTAGCAGCTCAGAATCGTTACAAGTCCTATGCAGATAATCGAAACTTAGAGTTTTAGGTAGATGACTAGGTATTCCTAAAGGTATCACCAATAAAAGGAGCTATGATATTCGGAAAGAAAGGAAAGCTTAGGCCTTGGTACATTGGATCTAATAAGATCATACACAGAGTCGGCCAGGTAGCATATAAGTTAAACTTGCCTTCTAACTTAGAGTTATTACATCTAGTTTTTCATGTGTCTATGATCTGCAAGTGTATTGGATATCCTTCTAGAGTCGTTCTAGTTAATGATGTTCAGGTCACAGAGCAGCTATATACTAGATAGACAAGTTCGGAGATTGAGAACTAAGGATGTAGCTTCAGTTAAAGTACTTTGGAGAAACAAGAATGTAGAGTAAATGACTTGGGAAGCTGAAGAAGACATGAAAACTAGGTATCTTCACTTGTTTCCGCTTCTGTAGGAGGATTGGACTGAGGCATCATAACCTTTATGCATGTAAATGATACTTAATTCTTATGTTAGTTACTATCATTGGTCGTGTGAGGCCATTGGTGTTATCGATGATTGTGGCCCTATGTGGTTTTGTGTGGTTGGGTTTGTTGTGTGACAGACCAGTACAGAGGAGACTGCCAAAATTTCTATAAATCTCTAGGAGTTAAACATTATAGGACGTATGTTTTTAAGGGGGGAAGATTATTACACCCTGTGCATCCCATGGTGACACATAATGAATATGAGACTTATTAATTATGATTTAAATGAGTTTAAATTTCATAATATGATTATATATGATGTTTGGATATAAAATATAAAGTTTGGAAAAAATCGAGTTTAATTTGTGGAGAAACCGACTAAGGATGTTCCTTGTAACAGAGCTTTTTGAGTAATACATTTTGTGTGATATATGAGGTCTTTTTGGAACATATTATATACCAAATTGAAGGTCTTGGGCTATAGTTTCCAACTCTCTTAACTGTTCATTCATACGACATCCATATAAAAAGATATATGCATCGGAAGATGGGCCAATGCTAGGGTGCCAAGCTAGCACCTCTTTGACTTTTCCAAAGTTGATATATATAGTTCTTAGGCCATCTTTATTTTCATTTTTCCATAGAACACGACCATATAACATCCATAAAAATATCCATAGTCGCTCTTTCAGGGTTTCAAAGAAGATTAACATCCCAGATACAAAATTAAGAAGTGATAACATTAGAACGATCCCTGCAACGTAAGTATTGCTGTATCGCCTATCTTTTTCTTTGTAGTTTGAGTTTTGGAAGGTAATTCATAGTTAAGAAAACTTCTAATTTCTGTATTTAAGTTTTTAAATATCAAGGAAGGTTGATAAATTCGTTTCCTAATAGTAATAACTCAAGATAAGGCGATCGCAAGCTGTGAGTTCGATTTATTTTAATTTTAGTGGATTGTTTTGTAGTCCACTCATGCTGGCCTATTGTGCTACTGATATATGGAGTATGGAAGGATGAAGTGCATGTAGCAACTCCACATGCGGCAGGTTAGTAGACTGGTCGCTCGTCGTTGCAGTTTCAGGCTAATTGATAACTTGTTGATTTGGTGTGTTATTGTATATTTGGGGTTTTTGTCAAATTGAAGGTCCAAAACTGTAATTAAGTCATTTTTGAGTTGCTGACTGTATTGTGTTTTATCTCACCTATGGTAGGCTTAAGGGAGTAGTAAAATCAGGGGAAGTTCTGCCTGTTTTATTTTAGAATCGAGTTATCATTTGAGATACGTGATATACTAGAGCCATCTAAGTTTTACATGTATTTCTTTGTTATAGGGTTGGCGCGCTAGTCGTCATGATCTTGTTGCTGATGTTGTTCTTACTTTATTGCTCTAGTTGTTGTTGTTGGTATCTGGTATTGGATGAGGACCTTGTTACAGGGAAGATGCTGCCCAAATTTACATAAACGAGCTACTAGTTTATGTTGCGGACTTAGCCTTTACTCAGCACTATTTTTGAATCTCCTTATGCTATGGTAGATTGATTTCAGTTGTTTGAAGAACTTCTTAGAGGGTATTAAGGACTCAACGAGTTAAGGTATTTTAAGGCTAACCTTTCTTTTCTTTTGGCATGATCCATATGATACAACGAAACGAGAAAGCACGCAACTTTCATAAATGATTCTATTCTTAGAAGTACTAGGGTTGCCTATATCCTTGATTCCCTATATGTACTACTATCATATCGTTTGTTTATGGGTCTCATGATATCCCAAGAGATATTATTAACTTAATTCAGTATGTGTTGCATTCATTTTTACATGTATATTGACCCATGATCAGATGACGTTATATACACATATAGTATATATATATATATAGGGTGTGGGGGAAAGGTTATGGCATTATATACGTACCACCACCTGATTAACTTACATACTTTGATCATTTCGCCCACTGAGGCTGAGAATGGGTTGACCTCAAAGGATTGATGATGTTATGTATGCATATACCTATGCATAATATGACATTTATACGTATATGCATGACATTATAAATGTTTCATGATTCACAGAGCTATTCGGACTTACAAGTTGAGTCCTTTACTCCATGTTTCTTTCATGTCTTTTATATATTGAATTATGCCTTACATACTCAGTACATTATTCGTACTGATGCCCCTATTGCCTTGGGGCCTACATTTTATGTCCCTATGTGCTGGTAGATAGGCTAACGATCCCCCATCTTAGGATCCTTGCTCAGCAAGATTTGGTGTGCTTCATTTGATCCGGAGCTACTATTGGGTTTTGGTATGATACGTTTGTATACATATGGGTATGACGGGCCCCAATCCCACCCTTTATATAGTTGTATACTATGTTAGAGGTCTGTAGACAGTTATGCATAGTTGGATAGTATGTGGCCTTGTCGGCTTGCCCTACCATATTTTGTATATACATGTATATATGCCTTATGGGCATGTTTTCCCGCATATGTTATTCACATGAATCAATAGTTTATTGCCACACGTTATGCATGAACTACACTTATTTCATGTTTATATCTTAGATGTATGCTTAGGGGTGTTCGATGGGTAGAACTCATATAGAACTCAGGCACTCGTCACGGCCCATCGGTTTGGGTCATGACAAGCTTTATGCCAAGTGTGAGGTTTGGCTTAGTTCGGTGGTCTTTTTGGGGCATGTGGTATCTGATGAGGGGATTAAAGTGGATCCAAAAAATATAGAGGTGGTTCAGAGTTGTCCTAGACCGTCTTCAGCAACCGATATTTGGAGATTTCTCATCTTGGTCAAATATTATTGTTGCTTTGTGGAGGGTTTCTCATCCATTACGGTACCTTTAACCAGGTCGACCCAGAATAATGCACCATTTAGGTGGTCGAATGAGTGTGATGAGAGCTTTCAGAAGCTTAAGACTGTATTGACCACAACTCTATTTCTAGTTTTGCCTTCAGCATCGGTTCTTATACAGTGTATTGTGATGCTTCTTGGATTGGTGTTGAGTGTGTATTGATGCAGGAGTATAGAGCTATTACTTATGCTTCACGCCAGTTGAAGCCTCATGAGAAGAACTACCTTGTTCGTGATTTAGAGTTGGCAGTCACCATTCATACATTGAAGATTTGGAGGCATTATCTCTACGGTGTGTTTTGTGAGGTATTTACGGATCATCGGTCTCTAGCACTTGTTAAAAAAAGAATCTAAATTGAGGAAGCGGAGATGGTTGGAGCTTCTAAAGGACTATGATATTACCATTCTGTATTGTCTCAAGAAGGCTAATGTGGTGGCTGATGCCTTGAGTAGGAAGGCGGTGAGTGTGGGCAGCCTTGGTTTTATTCTGGTAGGTAAGATACCGCTTGTATCAGATGTTCAGGCCTTGTCTGATCAGTTTGTGAGGTTAGATGTTTCGGATCCTAGCCGGGTTCTAGCTTGTGTGGTTTCTCGATCTTCCTTATACGAGCGCATCAGAGAACGTTAGTATGATGACCCCTATTTGCTTGTCCTTAAGGATACGGTTTAGCACGGTAATGCCAAAGAGGTTATCATGGGCATGATAGGGTGTTATAGATGTAGGGTCGGATTAATATGCACAGTGTGGATTGCCTACATGAGTTGATTCTTGAGGAGGCCTAAAGTTTGCAGTATTCCATTCATCTAGGTGCCGTAAAGATGTATCAATACTTAAGGCAACACTATTGGTGGGAGAGGATGAAGAAATATATAGTGGGGGGTTTTTAGCGTGGTGCCTAAATTGTTAGTAAGAGAAGTACGAGCATCGGAGACGGGGCAGTTTGCTTTAGATGCTTGAGATTCCAGAGTGAAAATGGAAGCGTATCACCATGGGCTTCGTAGTTGGGATCCCACGGACTTCGAGGATGTTTGATGTTATTTGTGTAATTATGGATCAATTGACCAAGTCCACGCATTTCATTCTAGTTGGGACTACTTATTCTTAAGAGCGATTAGTTGAGATCTATAATCCACGAGATTGTTTGCCTTCACAGTCTGTTAATGTCCATCATTTTTAGATCTGGGCACTCAATTCATGTTGCATTTCTGGAGAGTAGTGCGGAGAGAGTTAGGCACACAGCTTGAGTTGAGTACAAAACATTCCACCCTCAGACAGACGGACAGTCCAAGCGCACTATTCAGATATTGAAGAATATGCTAGGTGTTTGTTTCATGGACTTCGGGGGCTCTTGGGATCAGTTTCTCTCGCTTGAAAAGTTTGCCTACAAACACATCTATCAATCAAGCATCTAAATGGATCCATATGAGGTTTTGTATGGGAGATGATGTCGGTCTCTAGTTGGTTGGTTTGATCTGGGTGAGGCTAGGCTATTGGGTACTAACTTGGTTCAGGATGATTTGGACAAGGTTAAGTTGATTCAGGATTGGATTCACACGGCGCAGTCTAGACAGAAAAATTATGCTAATTGGAAGGTTCATGATGTTGCTTACATGGTGGGGGAGAAGGTAATACTTAGAGTTCCTCCCTGAAGGGTGTTATAAGGTTTGGGAAGAAGGGCAACTTGAGCCCTCGGTATATTGGGGCTTTTGAGGTGCTTGAGAGGATTGAAGAGGTGGCTTACAAGCTCTCATTGCTGCCTATTCTATTGAGTTTTCATCTTGTTTTTAATGTTTCCATGTTCTGGAAGTATGTCGGCAATATGTCTTATGTTTTGGACTTTAGCACGATTTAGTTAGATGGGGATTTGATTTATGATGTGGTGCCGGTGGCCATTTTGGATCGGCAAGTTCAAAAGTTGAGGTCAAAGAATATAGCTTAAGTGACGATATAGTGGAGAGGGCAGTCAGCCGAGGAGCCTACTTGGGAGACCGAGCGGGAAATGTAGAGCAGATATCCACGCTTATTTGGGATTCTAGGTATGATTCTAGACCCGTTTGAGTACGAATGTTTGTTTAAGAGGGGGAGGATGTACCGACCCGACCAATAATTTTGAGTATTATAGCCTCGTTCTCCCATTTATTGCTTACAATATGCTCATTTTTTATTATATGACTCTTTGCGGTAGTTGGTTTAGTTTCGAGGATGATTAGGAATGAATTGGGATGCTTAGTACCAAGGCTGGAAGCCCAAATAGAAAGGGTTCACTGGATGTGGACTTAAGTGCAATTGACTCTTAAATGGAGTTTTGATTGTTCTGATAGCTTCGTATGGTGATTTTGGACTTAGAATGGGTTTGAATGTTGATTTGGAGGTCCATAGATGATTTTGGCTTGAACTGGCGAAAGTTGAAAAACTAGAAGTTTGGAGAGTTGAGAAGTTTGACCGAGAGTTAACTTTGTGGTTACCAAACTCATTTTTTTGTTTTAGAAGTTGGAATAGGTCTGTTGTGTCATTTATGACTTGTGTTCAAAATTTGAGGTCAATCGGAGTTGATTTGATAGGTTTTGGCATCAATTGTAGAAGTTGGTAATTTAATAGTTCATTAGGCTTGAATTGGGGTGCGATCCGCGTTTTTGATGTGATTTTGAGGCCTCAAATAAGTTCGTATGATATTTTTAGATGGGTTGGTATGTTTTGATGGAGTCCCGGGGGTCTCATGGATGATTCAGATGGATATCGGATTGGATTTTGATTTAGGAAAAGTTCTGGGCAGCTGATATCTAGTGCCATTGCACCTGCTGAGGATTGGTCGCGGGTGCATGACCGTAGAAGTGAGCCAGTGGTCACAAGTGCAGTTTGGAAGGAGCTGGGCAGTGGTCGCAGGTGAGAGGGTATTGTCTGCACCTGCGCTTTCGCAGATGCGGCTGGTGTTCCGCACTTGCGAAGGTGAGTTGGGGTTTGCTGGGTTGCAATCGAAGAGGTGTTCTGTCACACCTCCTTTTTCACTACACCCGCAAGGGCATAAAGGAGTTTTTCCACTTAAAGGACAATCGGAACGGGATTTATTATTAAGATTTTAGAGTCTCCACTTGGGAGATTAATGGTGTCCCAAGTCACCGGTCAAATCCCGAACCGAGGAAAAATATGACTCTGTTAACAGTCCATGAACCAGAAATCCGAGTAAGGAATTCTGTTAACCCGGGAGAAGGTGTTAGGCATTCCCAGGTTCCGTGGTTCTAGCACGGTCGCTCAACTGTTGTATTTGGATTTATCTAATTTCAAAACATGTTTTAGCTTATGTGCTTTTTAACCGTAAATCGCTTTTATTATTATTTTAACGATAATTGCAACGTCGTGAAAACACGTCTTGAACCACGTCACATAAATGCACCCGTGATTGTTGACACATTTTGACTTCGTTGAGACTTGAATTTGAGTCACATAAATGCGCACTCGAGTTTAGGAAGGTAATGTTATTAAAATGCGCGCCTAAAGTGACTAACGCGTTATTATTTTGGGAAAGGCCGTGGAATTCACTAAACGGCCCGTCCCGACATCTAGATATTTTAATACAATCATTTATTGATGGTCCCGCAATTTATGTATTTTTGTTTAGCGAGGCTCATCTCATTTATTATTTAAAGGTCCAACCTAAAGTAAACTATGATTTTCTATTTGACTTTTGTCTCTAATAATAAACAAAAAAAACCTAATTAATTGATCATTGTTTAAGAATTACTACATTTAAATTCCATGAACTCCTCAGCCGCTTGGGCCTTGAAAACAGCCCCAGGTTTTATACGAAGGTAAACAAGTCGGGGGTCTGGGCCTAAGTAACCCGGAGCCCAAACTCCTGAGGAAGAAGGCTGTTGGGCTCTAATCTTTTAAACCAAATAGCACATTAATTCAAATGAAACAACCAAACTACTGAGTTTATTTCAAATCATTCCAAATATGCTTTTCGAATCAACTCCAATTTCATGCTCCTATGTCTAGACTAATGAACCATTTCCAACACTTTTTAGATGTCAATGATTAAACTAATACAGTCATCTGTTATATCGAACTACTAAACCCAGAAAGAGCACAACATATTGAATACTTGACTTCTTTAGTAACACGAAACAATTAGAAACAATGAAATCAAAGTTGAAGCCTGTGTATGACCTACAAACGATGTCTTTTACCCAAATGCTAATATTACTCAAACTGACAGCTTCAGGTTCACATTCATACTTTACTTCTCTTTCAATTGATGTAATACTACTCTAAGCAGCAATTAGTGTAAGAGTTAACATTCAGTTTGACAAAAACTCTAAATTATGGCATTCGTAAGCTGAGGACCAACTATCTAACTAATCGAACACAATCCAAACAATCACGTTACAGTCCAAATCAATTCAATAGTCTAGTATAGCCACTTTTAACTGTAGAAACCGATCATCAGATGCTAAAATGTGAACTATATTTAAGTTTCTCATATAACTCAATTTCAGTCCAACCACTACAAAACCAACAGGGATCTACATAACATCAATAAGTGACGGGTTTAAAACACAAATCAGAAAGAGGCTAAATTAGAACTTCAATTCTTCACATATATTCGATCTTCATGCTTTCATCTTACAGTTGCAAAGTTATAGTTGTGTACCTGGAATTGGAATAAATGTAAGAAGAGAAGAATTCAGCAGCAGCAAGTAACAGGCAATAAATGCAACCAGCAGCAATGAAACCCAAAATAGCACCATAAGAGCCCAGGAAGAAATAAAATCAACCAAAACACCTTAAGTCTACTTCGAAATCAAACTAGGAAGTCATAGATCATATTCAACAGACAGAATCACCCAGCATCAGCTCGATTAAACCTCAAACGACTTGCAAGTGCTTTTAAAAACTCGAGCATAGAACAGAAACAGAGAGATCTGAGCTAATTCCGATCCTAAACGAGCTAACTAGTTGAGTTAAGAGCTGAAATCTGAAAAATGATCAATGTAACAGCTTTTTTTTTGGATTTTTGGATATTTTCTATTGTTTTTGGTTTTTGGAGTTTGAATTTCAAATCTTAGATCTGAAAACTGGAGAACACACTTTGGGGGGAATTTTTAGATCTCCCAAAAACTTGTTATTCAAGGTACTAGATGTTGCCTTTTATAGGCAAAGATGAGCGCAGCCCCCAATTTTCTGTTTTCCTCTTAGTACTTATTTTATTTAAAGATTAGTCCTCTACTTATTGACTTGCTTCTCAAGTAAACAACTTAACTTTCTGAAACTAGAACTAAAGTCCTATTCTAGAAGTTTCTAGGAAATTCTAGCATGTTTTCTATTTATGGAATGACTATGCTACCTTTAGTTTATTCTGAAATTTACTGAACCTAAAGCTAAGCAAAACAAGACTTAAACTGATCCTTAAGAATGAAACTACCAATGCAACTATTGAATTTATACTAAATTAGACTAAACTGATCAAAACTAACAAATCGAACACTAAAAATCAGAAATCAAACGATAGCTAAATAAGATCGATTTGAACAAATAACCAAGAATTAGAAACTATAACACATACTAGGACGAATTCAAAAACAACAATTAATCTAACATCTAGAATTACTAAGGCAAATCTAAATCAATCAAACAAAATTAAACTGGCAGCTAAAATAATGACGAGATCAGAATTAACAACTAATTTTAGGATTAGCACTTATTAACAACCAAAAACAGTGTGAAACATATTAATCAACTAAAGAATGAGTTCATACTACTGAATATTGGAATTCAAAATAAGACAACAGAAAGAAAAAAAATAAAATAAATAAACTGAAATCTAACCCTAAACAAACAACAATCCAAGTCAATTAAACATGAAGCCACACAATTAAGAAATATAATAAAACCAGAAAAAGGAAAAAGAGAAGACAAAACGAAGGACTCAATGATCTTGAACTCCACCAATCCGGCTAACTCTCAATGTAAGATGTCGAGTGACTCTAGTGGTATTTGAGCACCATTATTGATAGAAACATCATGAGGGAGGTGAGGTGATGATGTGGTATAAATTTAGTGGAGTTAGGGAGAACTAGGGTTTTGCCAAAATCCTTGATTTAAAGATTCAAAGGATTTGGTTGACATTTAAGGGAAAATATTTGCAGATTTGGGTTGAGGGAATTGGGGAGGATGTTTGGTGTTAATTTGAGGCTGTTCTGTGGTGGCTCCGCCGTGCACGGTGGTGGCGGCGCCTATGATTTGATATATTTGAGGCTTTTCGCTAAGGTTCGAAGGATTTTGAGTGTAGATATGGAGAGAAGAGGGCGGGAGGAAACTTCGGTGAAACGTTGCGCATTATTGGACGTCGGTCGCCGCCGTGGGGCGAATTCCGGCGGGCGGCATTTGGCGGAGCTGGCGGAGTTACACTGATACGAGGAAGACAATACTGATCTCTCAATTTTCGGACATTTTTATTTAATCTCCTTGACTGAACATGGATCGTTGGATTGGGGAGATGGATGGTCTGGATTTAATTAGACCAAACGGCGTCGTTTTGTGTGTGGGGGGTCTGGACCGGGTTGGCTAAGGTTTTAGGCTGGGTTGAATCCGGTTTGGGGGGGATTAGCTTTAGGCTGGAGCATGTTTGGCACAAAAGTGGTCATTTATTAAGACCGAGTTTTCCCTTTTATTCTTTTTATTTGTTTTCTTCTTTTCTTTTTGTATTTTATTTATTTATTTATTTTTCGAATTTTTTGATTTTATTAAATGTAAAATTAAAACTAAAGGACCCAAATTGACTCTAAAATGATGCTAATTAAAATTCCAAAACTAACTAATTTCTAATTTAAAAGCAAACTTAAGACAAATTCTAAAAATTAAAAGTAGAAATGCAAAGAACCATTTTTTGTGATTTTCTTTATTTTTTAATATTAATCACTAATTAATCCTAAAATACGAAATTAACCCTATATGCAAATGCCAAGTATTTTTTGTATTTTTCATGAATAAAGCCATAATAAAGGTGCACAAACAAATGCAAACAATTAACAAAAAATGCCACAAAAATCCATAATATTGCAAAATAATGAAAGAAGTTGTTTTGTTTTGAATTTATGGGAGTAATTCATATAGGGCAAAAATAACGTGCTCACAGCTGCCCCTCTTTGCTCGGGAACACGCAGAGTTCTCGGGCAAAGATAAGTGAGCGGATACGAGCGATTTTTGCCCGTTCAAATACTCTGTGTGAAGCATTTTTGAAAAGTTTCACCGCACCCTGCTTCGGAGGTTGCCTACATATCCTTGGCTAAAAAAGAATCAGGTCAGTATAGTTCGGGAAGGTTTGGTAGCTGGGACTACCAGGAGTTGTGATTTCACTGCTGTGGCTGCTGCTACTGCTCGCTGACCTCCTTATTACACAGTGTCAAAATAAAAAGAAGCTAGCCTAAGCTATGATCTATGAATTACATAAAGGGTCCTATCTATGTCTTTCAACTTGCTCTTGTGTTACCTTGAACTTGTATTCTTCCGATGGAATTCTTGCGTTATTGCCTTGCATTGTGATCGAAGATGTTTTGCCATTCCTCTGAGTGATGCTTGACTCCTGAGATTTGAAATATGTTCCTCTATTCTCCAGGCGGGCTCCTAATTGCTGACACTTGAAAACTATTCCCTTGTTCTCCAGGTAGGCTCCGGACTTGTAACGACCCGACCGGTCGTTTTTGGAATTTACACCCCGATTCCTCATTAACTGCTTTCCCTAAGTTCATTTCTGCTATTTTGGTTTGCCGGGACGTTCGATATTAGGATTCGGAGTGTTTTGGGACACTTAGTCCCTAAATGAGAGTTTAAGTGTTGAAAAATGGTCCGTATTCGAAATAGTGTGAAGACTACCTCAGAATGGAAATTCGATGGTTCCGTTAGCTCCGTTAGGTGATTTCGAGGTTGGGAGCGTGTTCGGAATGTTATTTGGAGGTCCGTAACTCATTTAGGCTTAAAATTCCAAAGTTTGAATTTTTTTTGAAGTTTCCGGTCTGATAGTGAGTTTTTGATCCGAGGATCGGATTTGAATTCCGGAAGTTGCTGTAGCTCTGTCATGTCATTTGGGATGTGTGTCCAAAATTTCAGGTCATTCGAGCGAGGTTTGGTTAGGTTTTTGATCGAAAGTGTTTTTGGTTAGAATTTGAAGTTCTTAGGCTTGAATCCTTGATTTAATCGGGTTTCCGGAGTTGTTTGAGGTGTTTTGAGGATTGGTACAAGTTCGAATAAGGTATTAGGTGGTATTGGTATTTTTGGTTGAGGTCCCGGGGGCCTCGGGATGATTTCGGATGCTTAACGGGGCATTTCTGTGTTGAAAAATGTTGCAGCAGCAGAAGTTCTGGTATTTTTGCTTCTGCGGCTTGGGAACCGCAGAAACGACTTTGAAGCCGCATAAGCGGAGTCGCAGGAGCGGCCTGGGTACCGCAAAAGTGGAAGCTGGGCTTCCCTCCAATTTTCCGCAGAAGCGGAATATTTTCCGCGGAAGCATAATCGCAGAAGCGATTTTTGTTCCGCAAAAGCGAAAGTTCGACCCTCAGCAAAAGACACAGAAGCGACTTATTTTTACGCAGAAGCGGAACCGCTTAAGCGGTTACTGGACCGCAGAAGCGGAAAGTGCCTGGGCAGTACTTAACACTTTCAAAATGAGGGTTCTTCCATTTTTATCAAAAACAAAAGCTAGAGAGCTCGGTTTTGGGAGATTTTTCGAGGGCTTTTCAGAGGCAACGATTCCTTACTCCCTTATGATTAATACCCACTAATCTAATTCAACCTTAATTTCGGATTTTTGAATGAAAATTGGGGTAAAGTTTTTAGACCTAATTGTGAGGATTTGAGGGGGCATTTGAACTCCGATTTGGGAGATTTTTATATGGTTAGACTCGTGAGAGTACGAGGTTTCTGAAAATGTAAAAATTATTTGATTCCGAGATGATGGATGGAGGGGCATTTTGGTCATTTTACCTATTTTTGCGCCCTTGTTTTGATTTTATTAGTGGAATCAATTAATTGCAGTATTATTTACAATATGTAATTGGTTTGAATAGATTTGGGCAACTCGGAGTCGGATACTCGTGGCAAGGGCATCGTTCCCTAGTTGATTTCGCACTGGTTCGAGGTAAGTGGCTTGCCTAACCTTATGTGGGAGACTTCGTCCCTTAGGATGTGATAATTGGTAATTGAATGCGNCGGATGCGGGATTCCGGGAGTTCCCCCTTGTTTGTTTATTTTGGGACTACGGGTTTGATTCCCGGGAGATCCCTCTACACTTTTATTTTGGGACTACGGGTTTGATTCCCGGGAGATCCCCCTGCACTTTTATTTTGAGTCTACGGGACGGTATCCCAGGAGATCCCCCTGCACTTTTATTTTGGGACTACGGGACGGTATCCCGGGAGTTCCCCCTTGTTTGTTTATTTTGGGACTACGGGACGGTATCCTGGGAGATCCCCCTACACACTGATGATTTGATTACGGGACGATATCTTGGGAGATTCTTTGATATTGATATGAGATTTGGACTACGGGACGGTATCCCTGGATGTTCCATTGGACAATTGAGAAAAGGGCTACAGGACGGTATCCTGGGGGACTCTCGTCGGTATTCTTATAATTTTGCTGTATTTACTCTGTGTTTTTGTTTTGTCTTGTAGTACTATATTTCATTGGTCTGTCTTATCACATCGCTGTGTTCATTAGTTTTAATCAGACTTCGATACTGTTAATCTCTTGCTATTTTCTAGTTTTTTTTTTCTGTCTCAGTAGGGCCCTGACCTTTCCTCGTCACTACCCAACCGAGGTTAGGCTTGTCACTTACTGAGTACCGCTGTGGTGCACTCACGCCTCTTTTGCGCATGTTTTTCATGTGCAGATCCAGGTGCTTCTGAGCAGGCGTACCATCAGTAGCTGTCAGGGAGCGTATTGGGGACTTGAGGTAT